>VYZQ01013829.1:1374-80253 GCA_013400655.1 Mystacornis crossleyi | reverse complement strand
CAAACTTCTGGGGAATCCTGTTTGCAATAGGAATACATGGAGAGCTCCCATGTGCTTTTGATGGCAGCACATTTTGTCTTCCTCAGGTTTCTTTACTTGCTATGACCTGAAAACAGAGACAAGGCTTCAAGATTTTTCACTTCATGAATGTTGTAGAAAAAATTTAAAATGTGGTCAATCCTCTGGGAAAATAAACCTTTACCTTCTTCCTGTTTAAAAGACTTTCACGTAATTTATTCTGATTGCCTGACTCTTATAAATTAAGGACCAGATCTATAACATCTAATAAATTAGTGAAGCACTGCTAACCAGGGCAAGTTCATTTATAGGAGTCCAGATATGAATGCTCTGTTGCCTTCGGGTATGTCTTCTGCAGTAAGCGATTTCCCCAAGCTATTTTAATCACTTTAGAGTGTTAAGATATTTTGCTACTCTATTAATGAGATTAGCTTTATTACGTTTATCTAAAATTTCAAAAGATGATGTAATTTTAAATGATTAAAGCAATAAAATTGAGGAGGGTTTTTTAATTAAAAAAAAGAAAACAAACAAACAAAACCACAAAAACAAACAAACAACAAAACAAGCAAACAAAACAAAACACCAGAAAAACCCCAACCAAGCCCTAACAAGTTTGCCAGCATTGTAAACTGAAAAAGAAGCAGTCAGAACTGGCAAAATATTCAATGTGGATAAGGCAGGTTATGACTGGGAAATATGGAAAATTATTCATCCAACTGCATAATGACTTAATAAAAATACATACTTTACACAGTGCAGGCTACTATACCACCATTTATACTTGTAAAAACAATCTGCTTTTATCTCTCCAGGCTGTGGAACATCTGGTAAGCAGCTTCCACTCTGCATTCTTTGTTGCCTACTAAAATTTTAGGGTTTGAGGAAAACCCATTACCCAACTTGCCCCTAAAAAGTAAATATTTTAAGAGATCCACCAAAATGTCTGAGGATAATTCACTTATTTATGGACATGCTATTAACTTTATAGTTCAAGCCAGTTCTGCCTCAAAGCTTCTGCTTCTGATGGTGGGAAACCTGTTTTTCATGGCAGATGAATAGGAGGGAGGATAGCCCTTCTCAGAAGGAAAGCTTTTAACAGCTTTTGAGAACTGAGCTGTGCAGTGCAACTCAATCAAATGTAGCAAGCAGACCTGAAGACTGGGCTTCTTGAAAATATTTCCACCATGACTGTCTTTGGAGGGGAATATTCTCACAAGCATTTTCTTTCCAACTTTATTTTTTTAATCTCTCTCATTAAAAAGCTCAACGCCCAAACTCTAAAACGTTTTCTCTCTGACCTGCCGCATCGGTCTGTGCTTCTCCTCATTTCCCCTCATCTTGTGGTGCCTCCTTCAGTTTCTCTCTGGTCATACCTGTGGGTGACAGAAGGAGAGCTATGGGGCAACCATGGAGCTGAGCTGGGAGGTCAGATTCAGAGGGTCTCCTTTGGAGCTTTGCCTGATCTTGTTTAAAAGTGGAGGACATGGGAGTGGAAAAATATTATCCTAAACCTACAGATTTAGTGCAGCTACAAACCTCCCAGTATTTTTACATCCCCTTTGCCCAGAGTAGCAAGTTTTGAAACAGCAATATTTTTACATGGTTCAATATTTGCTCAGCTTACTCCCAGCTCAGAAAGGGTAACTGGATGCCATGAGATGGCAGGAGGCAGAAACACCTCTGGAGAAACTTTTCCTTCCAGGCATGCTTCTGAATCTGTCACTGGGGCTCAGTTCTTTACTGTGCTCAGCAGGATCTAAGCGCAGGGACCTGCTGGGGCTTAAGCAGTACAACATTCACCACTGCCTCTGCCCAGCACTTCCAGAGGAGCCATACCAAGGCCATATGAGGGATCTCGTGGGCTTTAGCTCTTCTCTCTCCATACATTTCTAGGTCTGGCTTTAGCTTCACACCAGAACAAATGTCCAGTGGTAACCTGACAAAAAGCTGTGCAGGGACAGTTGCTCTGACACGAAAACGCTGAGTTGCAAACAGTTTTCTTTTATGAGTCTGGGCAGGATAGGTCAAGCAATGGTATGGTCCGAAGGATGAAAGGCATTGGAGTTACATCATTTCTAGACATTGCAAAAAGACACTGGAGCATGAATCTGAAAATGTTTGCTTCAAATTAGCATTGAAAACATATGTACAGGTTCTCAGCTGAGCTCTTAAGGCTCATATGATTTGTTATACTGGCACTTCCCGCCCCTGGCTTTGTTTAAACCTACCCAGATGTGCAGTATTACAGAGGCCCAGACATAAGGCATGCACATTTACTGCTCTGCCCCAGCCTTGCAGACTGTCCAACAGGTGGGACTGCTGAAGAGTGGTACCAAATGAAGTGGTACCAAATGCTGGTGGTACCAAATGAAGACTAGGAGGGAGATGCTCTGAGTCAACAGGAAAATACACGGCAGGAGAAGGGAGTTTTACTTCTTTTCATAACTAACTGCTGGGATTCTCTGGAGGGAGCCCATGATGCCAAAGACAAGGTACAGTCGTCTGCCATGGCCTCCCTGCTTTTCCTTACTCCCATCTCAATTGCCATTTCCTTCCTGACTTTGAAGAGCAGAAAGGAAGAAGATCCCTCTCTTGTTCCTATGAAACAAAACTCTCCCTTTCCCTCCTACCCTGCGCTTTGGATGAAAAGAAATGATGAACACACAACCACCCTTCCCCTGGGGCTCCCGGGCATGGTAAGGAGGCACCGCTGGCACAGGTTTACTTGTTTAACTTACAGGATCGCATTTATGTCTTTAGCTTTTAGCCTGTTTCTTTTTAAGAGAATATACTGGATAAAAGTCATTCCTTAAGGCAAAAAAAGACATTTGGCTTTGAGTTACATTCAACTTATTAGTCCAAGCTGCTTGTGGTGCAATTGTAATTGTGCCAGCTATCTGGTTAAATGTCCAGCTTGCTCCGGTTCTGTGAGTGTTTCTCCTCCGAGTAGCTTGTAGCTGTACAGAAAAGAGTACAGATCTCAGCACTTGGAGCAGACAAGGAAAACTATTACTGTTAAGTTTACAGGTTGCAATATTTAAAGGGTAGGGTGGTTTTAATATGCATGTGCTGCTCTTAAAATGTTCTCTTTTGTGATTATTACTTCGAAATTACCTACTGGAATGCAAACATGAAAAAAAAAAGAAACATTCAGCAGAGAATGTCCGCAACAGCAAAACACTAACAGAGGAGTAACAATTTACCTGTAAGGAATTATCAGAAAATAGGTTCCAGCTGAATAAATAAGTGAAGAATTTTCTTAGGGTTAACCTGCAACACTCTTACAGACCTAGGAAAAAGGATTAGCACAGTTAATCTGTTAGCATAGCTACTGAGAAAACAATGGGTCCTGGACAGGGAGCTGGGACACTGCCTCCTTCAGGAACCAAGGTGGAGCTCTTGGCAGCACTTATCTCCCTTCCCAGAACTCCAGGAGACCTCTTTGTAAATGCTGATGGTGGTTTCCAGGCGTGTCTTTATTTGCAGATCCCCTAAAACATTACACTGGATAGGCAGAGTACATGGTACTCCCTTGCATCCTATCGCCACTGGCCTGGTTTTCCTTACCTGCCATTTACTGGCCTGGTTTTCCTTACCTGCCATTCACTGGCCCTTTTCAAGGCAGTCCACAGGCAGTCCAGCGGTGGAAGAACACTGCCCTCGGACTCTTGCTTATGGCAGCAAGGGAAGACTGAGACAGTGGCAAAGCTGAGAAAGCATACATCCATCACAAGCGAAATTCCAGAATGGGCAAAGGCTGACAGAGGATCCTTAAAGAACTTGCTCAGACTGCCCTAGGGGCTTAGGAAGGTCAGCAACATGGCAGAGTTGATCAGAAATCCCAGAAGATGCTATACAGGGAGCCTTGTTTCCTCTGGTATAAGACTTATATGAGGTCAGACAGCCAAATAAATTGCTCAGTAATGAAAGCCGCTCTTTTATCATGACAGGGACATGGCCAGTTCTGCTCTTCTTCAGCCTCTCCTGCAACAGAGGAGATTTCAGGGTCTGCAAATACATGGAATAGTAGAGTACCCAGAAAATACAAGTGAGAAAGGGTACATTTCTCTGGAATTCAATGAAGGTTAATTCACTGTTTTCAAAGAAAGCAGTAACAGCCCTCTTCAAAGCAGAAGTATCTCGTCAAGTGCCCACAAGGACAGAGAGAGGGCTTTGTGATTTCAGGATCAAGCCCTTTGGGAATGAATAAAATAGAAGGTTGTGTTATTCTGATAACATTGTTCTGTACATTTCAGTCTCCATTATGCTCTGGACACAAAACATTTAATTTAATTAGGGATAGAACAAGAAGGCCGTGTTATGGTTTTGGTTTTGAAGAACTACATTAGTCAGGTTGTGATTTGAACAACCCAGATTTGGAATGGTTTAAATCCAGATTCCATTTTTAGCCAAACCACCCAAGTCCAGAGGGGATAGAAAGCCCAGATAAAAGGGTTTGAGTTTAGTCTCATGTCTGTAATGGACAAACTGGAGTGGTTTGGGCTTAAATGTCGCAAAACCTCATCACTCAGGTTTTGGTTCTGCAAAAACAAAAACAAACTGGGGTTGGTTTGGATGTCATTCCATTTATCTGAATCACTAAGTATGGGGGAGGGGATGGGTTTGGTTATGCCCCATTTCCAGCTTTAGCGGCAGCTTTAACAGCACTGTTTGAAATGTTCCTGTGACATTTCAGGAGACAGAGAAAACCAGCCAAAAAAAACCACCAAAAAACCAAAACCCACCACCACAACAACAACAACAGAAAAACCAGTTTAGGACTCATTTTTTTGAGATGCTAAGAAATTGTGCAAGATGTCAGGCTAACACAGATGCTGGCACCTTTAGAAAATGTTGAAAGCACAGAGCATTTTGCCAGTGGCACTTTACAACTCAGGCCCTTGACTGGCAGAGCTGTCACCATGCCCCTGAAGTTTGAGAGCCAAGGATCTGCTCCACTGAGCCAAATTTCACTGCTGTAACCAATGATGTAGGCCCCATTCATAAAGTCAGTCAGCTTGGATAGAAGTAATTAGAGCTATAAAATGTTAGAGATTTAGGAATTCAGAGGGCATTTGAAATTGAGACATCATATTCTCTGAGCTGAAAGGCTAACACTGTCCAGTACAGGACATGTGTTGGGTATGATTAGAAAAAGAACATCTGATTCACCGTTATGAAAAAACTCATTTAAACAATGCTATTCATAGAGTAATTCAGTAATTCTTATTATTCTTTCTTCCACTTCCTCTCGCTCTGTATTGATTTTACTCAAATGCAAGTTCATCTTTAAAGTAAGCTGCTAACATTTTCAAAAATTAATCCTAGTTGTGTCCTCTAGAAACAATTTCCCTCTTTTTTGATTTCTCTATTTACAGCAAACGAAAAAATAATACATTTATTTATATTTATACATTGTCAATTTTATTAAGAATCAGACCCAAGCAGTTAAATTTAGGTACCCTTTTTATTTGGACCAGAAAAAATGTCAATACAAGGTTCATTAAAGATATCTCCTTTGCTTAAATCAGTGTTGAATCAGTTCTGTAATCAACAAGTGGATGTCAGTATAGTGCTATCAAGCTATCAAGTAAATAGTGAGAATATATCAATGAAAGGTAAATAATTTCTGTCATCTTCCTATCATCTGATCACTAAATCCCTCTTCTTATACTGTTGCATCCAAATCCTTGTTTCACACTCAAGTCCTGCATATTAATTTCCCCAAAATGACTGCTTCTTCTCCAGATTCCGAGACTGGATGATGATTACAGAGGCTATCTGGTAGAGCTGGGCCAGCAGAGACATCTACTCTCCAGTTTCCTGACCAACTTCCTCAATACACCCATGTTTCCAAAATGCCCGAGTCCGTAAAGGACCACTCGGGAAGTCAAGGCGGATTGGAGGCACATGTGTTCATTGTCATATTACTCATTCTTGGTCACAGTGACTATATAATACATTAATCAGTCTTATTGTAGCTTGTCTTATCCATTTTCTGAATTCTTTCAGTGTCTCATTTATGCTTTTTTTCCCCTTTCTTTTGTCTTTTCTTTCCCCTCATTTTTTCCATTTTTTCAACTAACTTCAGACTACACCCTTTTCCCTCCATCTCTTACCACAACTCCTCTATATCCCTTCTTTCTCCTTATACCTCTATCCTTAATATCAAATGCCCATCTTAACCCACTCACATGGACCCCTGACCATTATATTGTTGTACTATAACGACAGCAAATTGCTCTAAGGAGTTGCATGTTCCCTCACACAGAAATTGAAAATTACTTTGTAGCTTCTGTAATTGTTTCACGCACTGCATTCATCCCAGAAAACTTTGATACCTATAAGAAGGAAGATTCGCCTTTGTAATTCCTAAACTAGATCTGATGTTTACATATTCTGGCATAACTGACTTACACAACCTGAATTAAAACCTGGATTTTTTTCCAATTTCCTACCTCAACCTCATTCAGACTTCCAGTAGCACTCCAGACTCAGTATTGAGTAGACTCAGAAAAAAACAAAAACAGAAACAAAAAAAGGTAGACAAACAGAGAGAGCTTCCTTTTGCAGATAGCAAAATTTTTAAAAAAGAAAAAAAATGAAAAAAGCTTTGAGATGGAGGGTTCTTAGTTTGGCAAGTTTTGTCAAAAGAGGGCTGTGGGTGTGGTTTTTTTCTGCCTTTCACAAAGGAAATGAAATGCAAACAAGACTCCTTTATAACTCATTTGAGACTTTTTAAACATTGAGAACTCAAGAATTTCATTACTAAACTTCCCATGGCAACTGTAACTTGTCCATACTGCACATGTATATGGCACCATAAAAAACTAACACTCCAGATAGTATTAGAAAATTTCTGAACAATGGTTTTTTACTGCGACAGTTATTGCAGAAATTAAAAAGCTGATTTCCATCATATATGCTGTATCAAAATGTCAGCCAGAAGGCTGAAGCAACGTTGGATAATTTTCTCTTAAGCATTAAGACACTCTCAGCTTCCTGGGAGAAGTTCCTTTAACTTTGCCATCTTCCTTGAACATTCTCCACCTTCAGCCGTGAAACCTCTCCACCTTCACTCACCTTCACACTGCCCTTGGCTGTGTCCACTACAATAAACCATGAGCTGAGAACAGCTGCAGATTTTTTGCATGCATGGGAGGATACAAAAGGCTGGCAGCACATCTGCTGAGGTTCATCACTGACCCTGTTTCACAGGAACGAAAGACCAGGCCATAACAGAGATATCATTAGTCACACTGGCCAACTCTTTGGTCCTACCTGCAGATTTGAGGTGTTAGATCCTTCTACAACTTGAAATGCAACTTTCCCCAGTCTATGGGTTGAACTCCTCCCTGTTATGCACAAATTCAATATTCAGGGCAGTTAATAGGAGTGGAAACAGAGCTTTGATTTTTTTTTTCACATTGATGCCTTGTCCCTTCTGGGGTTGCCAAAGAACTGATGCCTTCTCCAGCCACCTAGAAACAGAGACTAGACAAGAGTAAGGGAATAAAGGTAGGTATTTATTTGAAGGCCTTCAAAGGTACACCCTGGGGAGCCAGAAGCTACTTCCAAAAAGGACCCCAAGATGGACGACAGGTCACGAGGTCTTTACACTGTTATAGGTTTGGTCCATTTGCATATCAGCATAAATTCACCAATTAAAACTTTAGCTCTCCTCAATTTCTCCACCTCTCTCCTGGTCCCAGTTTCCGCCTTTAGGCCTCGGACAGCCCGAGTGTCCTTGAATAGGAAGCTCAGAGAAGCTTTGTTGTGTCTATCTGGCCTGAGAGAGCAGCTAGTGAGTGAGCTACAAGAAACTTCAGAGTTATACACTAGGCAATACAGGATTTGAAAAATATAAAAGTTAAAACCTAAGGCATCAACATGGCCTCAAGGTTATGCTTGACCATCAGGCAGGAAGTTTTGTTCAGTGCACCCACATTCAAAAAATACTAATAAACCTTCTGTGAGATCAATAGTGTATTATGAGCAAGTCATTGTGATACTGTCTTCAAATGGAAAGATGAAAATATGGGAGACTCCTGCTTAGGCTGTGGTTTTGGCAGTTGTGGGACTGTCACTGGCTTGAAGCACAGTACGTGACGGGCACAAAGAGGTATTCAGAGGAACAAGGGAAAGGAAACACTGTATATTTCATATACCATTTGACCTTCCATAATCAAATTTGTTAATAATAACCAGTAAATAGCTGAGTGGTAATGAAATGATACAGAACATATTCTGTGGAAATTTCTAGACAGCACCAAAACTCTCATGCTGAGTTCTGTAAAACACCACCCCTTTAAGAAGGAAAGAAGCCATTTGAAAAACAGCCTTCCCATCCTCCCATTGGTCAGATGCAGCAGATGGATTCAGTTATGGCAAAATCAGTGGAATGAAGAAAGGAATTAAAAGTAATCAGGTAGATGAGCACTAATGCATCCAAGCAGTAGAGTCAAGGCAGCAAAGCAGGACATATTGCCAGTGACTGGGGGCTGAACAGAGAGAGAGAGGGGGAGAAGAAGGAAAGGAATTTTGGGGAAGGAAACAGCAAAGCAGAGATAGAGACAGACTCCAAGTGCTGGAGTTTCCCCAAGCACCTCTGTTTAATGACACTGCACAGGCAACGTGTAGCTGCTCTTACTGGGGAGCAAGCTTAGCTGGCCTTGGCCACGAAGCGTGTGGTTAGGTGGACTCCCCCAGCAAACCCTGCGTGGTGCTGGGCAGGCAGGAGACCTTGGGTCTGAAGGTACATCTACACACAGAGACCTAACAGGGATGTAGAGATGGGTTTGAGAAAGGCAAGTCCACTGAAGCCAAATAAAGATTGTACGCAGTGAAGATGAAAAGATAAGTAATAGGCTAGTCTGATTTTTTAATCAGATTAAATAAATTCAAGCTCCATGAACTTGGTGATTCTTACATATATATAAATATTTATGCATATATATATCTATATATATCTATATATATGGTACATTATGACCCACATGGTGAGGAAGGTCAGAACAAATTATCATGATGCTTTCAGCTGGCCTTACACTTTATGAATCTCTGAATATATGAATTCACATTTGAAAGCACAGCCCTCTCTCATGCCCTGCAAGATACGCTGTGGCTCCAGCAGCACTCCAGTAGGAGTCACACAAGGAGAAGTCAAGTAAGGAGGCTCACAAGAAAAGTCAGAACCAACCAAGCAGTGGGGCTATTGAAATAACTTTTTATGTTACATTTAAGAAAAATATGAAACATTTCCCAGTATTTTTTCCATATGTGAAAAAATAGCTGCAAGATCCAGGTCTCAGCGTGGGGACGAGTATCCAGGCCTGCCTGGGAGGGTTCTGCTCTGCAGCCGGTCATTTTGCACTGCTTACATCACTGCCACCACGCAGTTTTGTCAGCACAATGCTTCTTCCTGACTAGTGCGCTCCATGGCTCTCATTGGCTGTCAGTGCATCAAGGAGAGGGGATGTTGTTTATATACACACGTGTATGTGTGACACAGAGCTCCCTGGAGCTCCATGCATTATGACCTCTGCTTTGACTTTTTCCCTTTTCTGGCTTTGATCAGACTGCAAGATTTTTGTTGAGGCCTTGCTGTCTACCCAAAGTATTCAGGCAGCATGATAAGGATAAAGAATTGCAAT
Source organism: Mystacornis crossleyi (assembly GCA_013400655.1). NCBI lineage: Eukaryota > Metazoa > Chordata > Aves > Passeriformes > Timaliidae > Mystacornis > Mystacornis crossleyi. The sequence continues at coordinate 70,579 of VYZQ01013829.1, read as the reverse complement.
GCTAGTTGAAAAAACAAATAAACAAGAAAGAAAACAAACCCAAACCATCTCTAAAATTTAAATTTTCCTGCCACATGATTCTATTTTGGCTTCTGTTTGCAGCATTTAATGATAACCACACTGGTGGCTGAACTTGAAGAGTCTTGCTACAAATCTAAACCCCTCTCTAACTTTGCAGTGTTCTTCCAGATAACCTCATAACCCCTTTTCTCTCCTTCATATTTTCCCCCATAGATCACTGTATTTGCAATCATAATATTTGATATCATAAACACTGAATTTTTTTGTCTGCCTGCCATGGAAATGCTGCAGCCACTCCATCTGTGTGCACATTCATCTGCTGCCTTTCCCCTCTGCTCAGGCCACCTCTGGAGCTGCGTGCTGGCTGTCCTCCAGGCCGGCCGGGGTGCCCATGCCCTGTGGAGGGAAAGGGTGCCCCTGGCACAGCTGGGAGAGCACACATGTGGGCAGGAACCCAGAGATGTCACGCCTCCAGGAGGGGTTCTGGTCAGGGCTGGTGCCTGCTCAGCCATGGGATACAAACCACAGTGAGTTAGGCTCCTTCATTCCAGTCCATGGGGAGTCACTCGTTTTTAAAGGGAACTATGTAGATCCCAGTGCCACATGGAGATGGAGTGGCTGTGGCCCCATCTGGGCTCATTTGGGGTGTCAGGAGGGACATGGTTGCTCTTCACAAACAGGTCTCAGAATGACCCAAATGCAGAAGAGGGCTGCAGGAAAGCCTGTGCATCCCCCCTCCCCCAACACCCCTCCCCCAGCACCCTTGTCCTACCAGAAAAATGCTTTGGCAAGACAGAGAAATCTTGTCATTTCTGTTGGCTTGTATTTTTGTTGCATTTGAGAGACCGGGTCAGAAATTAGTTATGCTCATCACAAAAGGTAGTGTGAAAATAAAAATGAAAATTCCTGCCACATATATCCCTCTGTCACTTCTATGTGAGGTGCGTAGGTCTTCCTTTGTGTTGCTGGGGGTTTTGCACAATAACATACTCAAAAGCCTCCAAAGGTTCACTTAAATATAAATAGAAAATTAGATCTACCCAGACACAGCTGTCTTTATGCTTTCAAATAAATTTGCAGTTAGAAACTGAATCTGAAGACATACAGTTATCTTTAGATTTTACATTGCACATCTGAAAAAAACAGTGACTGCCTAGCTTTCTACAAATGGTCTTGAGTTTATTTCTGAAGTTATCATACACTGAAAATGAAGAATGAAGGAGAAAAATTGCAAGAAAAGATCTGACTGACACTTCACTCTGTGCGCTGCAGTGGTCACTCCACCAGCCAAGAGGACTAGCTTTCAGTTAAGGACTCTGACCTGTAAAGGGTTACATCACTGAGAGGGATATTTCCTCTGGGCTAAAATCTTGGCAGAAGAGGTCTTACAGCTCACACTTAAAAACAATAGCTCAGAGAAGGGCAGGTACCAGAGGCTGTGGGTTTTTTAAATCTCTGTTATATTCCTAACACTTGCACAATGACTGTATTCTGAAAGGGGTGGATTTTCCGTCTTTCTAAGATCTGATTGATTTAGAATAGAATAGTTATTTGGTTTTCAAGAAAGAGTTATTGTTCCCATGTGCAGCAATTTTTATATGGCCAACAAAGCTGTGTGATGTTTCTAGCATATGGTGTGAGTGCCTTTAATGGTTGGACTTGGTGATCTTAAAGGCCCTTTCCAACCTAATGATTCTATGATTCTATGATTTACTTGACAGCTCACTTTATATTTAATCCAGAAGCTTGGATTAGAAGTGGGAAAACACAAGCAGAGATTAGAAACTCTTTAGCTCTCACCTGGCTCTTCTCACTGACTCCCTGTGTGGCTTTGGATGCTGAGCTAGAGCAATTTTTTTAAAACAGCCTCTGAGCAGGACTCCTGAGCTTCTGGCTAGTGTGAGACACTGTAGGCCTTCTCTTTATATTGCTGTAAAAAATCAAGGTTTTTTTCTCCTGAAGTGTTCACCTAATAACTTAATTAAAAGTTACTGGCCCTAAATGTCTGTATCCGTTTCCCCATTTCAGAATGCAGTGTGCTAGTATGAATCTGCTTCATCAACAAGGACTGAAAATCAACTACGTAAAATCTAAACAAAGCTTTGATGTTCACTTTGAATCAGTTCAAACTCAGTCTCTATTATTTCAATACAGAATTAATGTCAGGTTGAATCAGGATGTACATGTGCTGTATAGACAGCATAAGGAGGCCTTCCTTGGCTGGCAATCCATAATGGTCTGATCTCAGCCCAGTTCTAATGGCAATTGATGGAAGTGTTTACTGCAAGTCCAACAAACCCCAGCTGCACGACTCCTTACACAAATGTGCAGGTTGGCTGTTGCCGCTTACGCCAAGCAGCCTTCACACAGGATTTCTGGACAGCTGGCAGACTGGGAGCCTAATATCCAGTCAGACAAAGTGGCAAGGCAGTAGAGAATTGCTAAAATCTGTGATCTACTACCAAATCGTATAGAGCCAGCAGGGGTTTAATAACCCCTGATTGTATCTGCAAAAGAAAATTCTTCCAGCATAAGCTGTCTCTGAATAAAGCCACATTCTGGCGATTGCTTTGAATGACTTCACTCACACGAATCACAGGCATTCACTTTTTTTCAACCATTGTTGCTCTGCTGTGTCTGCATAAAATGGTGGGGTTATGAAAGGGCTCCCCAGCTTCCTTACAGCAGAGTGAGAAGTGTCCAGAATGAGAGCAATTCAGAAAACAAGTGTCATGAAAACAATTTGCAATTCGCAGGTAACCAACCACATGGAAACATTCGCTGCTCTCATGTCTCCCAGGCACTCCCCAAGGACTTCTTCTCCGGGTTCTCACCTGTCAGTGCTAAGACGAAGAATGTTTTGCTTTGTTTCCAGCATTGTCATCCAAGCAGGCGGCATATGGGGAAGCTTCTGGGGCTGAGGTCTCCTTACAAATCATTGTGCTGGGTGCTGCTCCTTGACTGGGATTATTGGTGGGCCTGTGAAGAAAGAAATTCATCCCCCTCATCTGCATCATCACACAAATTATAAACTTTCCATAAAGAAGATTTTCAAGTAAAGTAAAGCTGTAAACCTCTATATAAGGACAATCAGTCGTATAACATAGCATAAGGGCCAATGCCACACTGACCACCTGATGACGAGCAGCTCCTTTGGCAAGTACTGTCTTTTTACAGGCTGTCAACTGCTGTATTCCTAAAATTGCTAGGATCTCAACTCCAGGAGTTAAGGAGACATGGGTTCTTCACAAGCAATTGCCAGTTTCTGAGCACAGTTTTCGAAGTACTTTTGTTAATAAGCCCTGGTGATTTCGAGTGGCACTTAGAGATCCAATACATGGTCAGGTCACTCAGACCTGGCCGGCCAGGAGTTACCAGAGGTGGTGCATAAGCTGAATGGCAGTAAATGTCTGGGTGCACACAAGCACAATGTAATTTGACCTAATTTAAACCTCTCATGCTATGAGGTAAATTCAGAGCTGCCACAGACTGAAAGCAGGCACACAGGGAGGTATGACAGCTTAGCGGGCACGTGGTAACCTGCTATGCTGCAGGGGTTGTGTGCTTGATTGGCCTCCTAGGTTCCCAAATCCCTTTCCAAAATGGAACATAAGCACATCAAAAATGACACAAATTCACATATATGTTGGCAGTCTAAACTCAGCCTTGGGAGTGCCACACAACTTTGGAGGCACTTTTAGAGATGGCTGTTAAAAATAATCATAACACTTGGAGAAAAAGGGAAAAAAGGCTTTCAAAAATAAAAAATAACTCTGTAGAATTTCTCCTTCCACTCAGTTGAAGGAACTATGGGACCTTGCACCTTACAGTTTCTCTCAAATAGACACAGTGAGGAGATGGTAGCGGAAAAACTGAATTACTGTGTACTTAACTTTATTTTCAGAGAGGTTCCTAATGAACTTATCATGTAATTTTCATAATAAAGTGTGTAATTATTCCTCTTTTTTATTGAATAGTAGCCTCAGGTCTATTGCTAAACCACATGCTACAATAAAGCTGTTGTTTTGTTTGAATTTAATTCATTGACTTAACAAAAGGACACCCTGGCAGAGCTTGTTTGAAGTGGAAAATTGGCTACATCCCATGAAGCTCAAAGAAAATACAATTTATTATACAGTCTTTTCAATGCCTTTATAAGCATTGTCCATGTTCTGGAAAATCGTGTCAGTAAATCAGCACTAATTGTTGTTTGAAGGTCAGGCTAAAGGTTCTGTTTTTCTTGTAGTTGGCTTCTGTAGGTGAAGAGATATTTGGCTTCATGGCTAGACATTCTTGGAATTAATTTTCCACCAATTCTTATGCTACTGAATGTAAAATATTTCTGCCTTTGAATCTGTCACATCATTCTGAGGAGCTAAATCTAATTGCCACCTCTTTGATATATTTCTTTTAGCATTTCTGTGGCTTTTTAATTTTTGTCTGTTTTTTTTTTTTTTTTTCCCTGGCTCCAAAGACCCTTCTGAATCTAAGAGCCTTGTTAGGAGCCAAGATAAAAACAAAAATTGCAAGTGAAGCTTCACCACTGTGTGCTGACTTCCTCATTATTGTTGAAAAGGGTCTCACCTGCCTCTCAGGACTGAGAGGGGGAGTGTGGGTGGCTGGGTGGAGATGCAGCCACAGCAATTTCCTTCACAGGTGTTACAGACTGCATGAAAAGAGATGTGTGTACTGCAGACAGACATGTATGGACAGGGGCTGATGAGAAGGGTACAAAGGAGAGAGCGACCCTGCAAAGCTGCCAGGCTGAGGATTTCCAGGCTCTAGCTGTGGGCACTGTGAGTGCTGTAGGAAGTGCAAGAGGCCATGATGAGAGTCTAGCAGACCAAGTGACCTGGAGTCTGGATGCCTGAAAACAAGCTAAAGGTAATTACAAGGATGCAACTCTTCTGTGATCTCATACAAGGAGCCTCTGAAGGGAAATGCTGGGTGTAGGAGATTAGCACAGCTTCTCTTCCATCACAGGGCTTCACTCATCATATACCACTTGGCACCAGTCCCAGGAGACTGGTTGCACCAGTGCGCATGAAGCCCTGGCTATGCAGCCCATTTCTTTGCTCCCTGTGATGTGTCAAGGTGTCATCACCCCCAGCACAGTGTGAATGGCAGTGTCCTTTCTGCTCCAGCCACCACAGCTCATCTCACCTACCACTTATGGGCTCCATCTTAGGCCCTGTGCTCTTCAACATATTCATTAACAACCTGGATGCAGGACTGGAAGGGATACTGAGCTGGAAGGAGCTGTTGAGTCCCTCAAAGGCAGAGAGGCCCTGCAGGGAGACGAATTGGAGTTTAACAAAGACAAGTGCCAGATCCTGCACCTGGCATGGGGCAACCCTGAATGTACATACAGACTGGGGAATGGGATGTTACAGAGCAGCCCCACAGAAAGGGACCTGGGGGTCCGTTAGAAAATAGAAAGTTGAACATGAGTCAGCACTGCCCTGGCAGCCAGGGCGGCCAAGCCTGTCCTGGGGTGCATCAGGCACAGCATTGCCAGCTGGGTAAGGGAGGGGATTGTCCCACTCTGCTCTGCACTGGGGAGGCCTCACCTTGAGTGCTGGGGACAGTTTTGGGCACCAAAATATAAAAATGAGATTAAATGATTAGAGAGTGTCCAAAGGAGGGCAACAAAGATGGTGAAGGGCCTTGAGATGAAGCCGTATGAGGAGCAGCTGAGGACGCTTGGTGTGTTCAGCCTGGAGAAGAGGAGATTGAGGGGAGACCTCACTGCAGTTACAACTTCCTCCAGAGGGGAAGAGGAAGGGCAGACACTGATCTCTTCTCTGGGATAATCAGTGACAGGACCCAAGGGAATGACCTGAAGCTGTGTCAGGGGAGGTTTAGGTTGGATGTCAGGAAGAGGTTCTTCACCCAGAGGGGGGTTGGGCACTCGAATAGGCTCCCCAGGGAAGTGGTCACAGCACCAAGCCTGACAGAGTTCAAGAAGTGTTTGGGCAATACTCTGAGGCACATGGTGTGACTCTTGGGGTTGGCCTGTGCAGGGTCTGGGAACTGGACTTCAAGGATCCTTGTGAGTCCCTTCCAACTCAGGATATTCTATGGTTCCATGAAAATAACAAGGACCACACAGCAGACTGGGAGCAGACTATTTCAGAACAGAACTGAATTTTGGACAGGAGTGTTTGGATATGTTAGATGGAAAAGAAAATCTGGGTTCAATCTTCTAAGGAAGGAAATGAAATCTTTGCACAAGGGAAAAAACCCTAAAATGAGAGAAAGGAAGAAAATCAAGAATACGAGAAACGAGTGAGGGCACTTTGGGACGGGCATCTATAAATCGCTCTCATCTCCTGCTCTGCTACAATCAGACCCCATTTTAGCTAGTGCTCTCCTTCCTTGTGCTGCCTCTTCCTACAGGCAGCTCATGGAATCATGGTGTTGCCCCTGCCCACGTCTTTGAGGAGTGAGCCTGGCCTTTAACAGAAGCTGAGGTGAGGGGGTAGGAGGGAAGAACTGCATGAAAGATGTGAAGAAATTGTTCTGCTCTCTTTGGATGGGAGCGCTTTGTACCCTGCTGAGACCTAGAAAAACAAGTGGAAATTGTAGACATAAGTTTTGAATAAATAAAATAAATATTAAAAAAAAAAAAACACTAGCTCTGCAGTTCTAAGGACAAAATAATATTTGATTAAAAGACAAAACATGTATGGGGCAACTTTTTCATTTCCTGTTCATGATGAAGGTATTACTGACATTATTTAAGCTGTGTTGAAGACATATAACAAGAGTCTAAGCAGATATAAATGTTCTTTTGGAATGTTATTTATAGTTCCTTGGTACCCAATGCCAAACGTTAATAAGGTTTATGAGAAACCAGTGGAGACTGTATATTGTTAGACTTCTAATTTAAATCATGTTTCTGACTCCATTTGTTTCCTACACATCAATTTGGCATTCAGATAAATCTGATAAAATTCTCCAAGTTGGAGAGAGATTTGTTTTCTGTCAGTGGGAATCTAACTATTAGAGAGACAAGTTGTGAGGTTATTGGGAACAAAGCCACAGGCAGTAATATACCACACTTGAATACTTCTTTACTATTTATTTAAATGTTACAGTATTTGATAAATTGCTTATGCAGCCATTTAACTGACTCTTCTGGAAAGTGTTTATTTGCAGTCACCTCAATGTCAGCAGTGAAATGAGCTGGGACTGAAATTTCATTAAGAAAGTCATATTTCATTATTATGGCCCCAGCAATCATCACCCTGTGTACATTAAGTCCAAAACCTATAGAATGTTATAATAATACTACTACAGCTATGGCAAAAAATGGGCATGAGCCAGACAGGATATTCACTATTAATGCACTGGCTGTACCAGCAGCTTGGGCTCTTGCGGGACAAATAGCTCAAAGAGCTCTGTGGGTCTTAAGCTTTGAATTTCCTTTGATTTGCCCATTTCAGTTTGCAGCCTTAATTTCCTTTAGTGCAAAGAAAAGCTCGAGGTACCTGCTCTGTGTCAAAATGAGCGCTGCTGCTGTGAAACCTGAAGGAGAAGGCCGAAAAAGGAGGGATAAATTACAAGGATCCTTCCTGGGACATCTCCTCCGAACACTTCTTTCAGGACAGAAGCTGGTTTCCCTCCTGTAAGGAGTGAGGTGACAGAAAGAGGTCAGTCCCCTGTCCCCTGGACAGCCACAGGGTGTGGACCAGGGGCTGGTGCTCCCCAGCTTTTGAAATGCCCACCATCTTATTTCCACTTTTAGAGCTGCTAAATTCAGCCTTTTTCCTTACTCCTCTGTAATGTGTGTCTACAAACCAGCTTGCCCCAGTTCGGCTAAATTGGATTAAACATTTCTTCTCCCAGACCACAAGACTGTGTTGTAAGGGTTTGGTATTCCTATGGAGAGACAAGATTCAGAGCCCATGAAGCCAACAGAGAGAGGAACAGATGGACACAAAGGCAGGCGGGGCTGTCCAAAGCAGGTGAGAGTCTATGGAACAAAGCTCAAAGCAGTGTAAGCCCCTGCTTGGAGGGACGATTCACCCAGGTGTAGTCCTGCACTTGAATTTTATTTCCTATTTCATACCCTGTCACCTAAGCAGTGTGGTGCACCCCAAATGTCACACACACTCACGTGGAAGCAAGATGCAACATTTGCATCTGACTGTGTTATGAAGGTTACTGTGGTTTAGAACTTATTTTGATGAACCAGTATTTGGAAATAACAGCCTGTTAAGAACCAGGACATGGAACACTTTTGTGGCTCCTTATGCCTTATAGAGATTAATGATATGCGGGATTTTATTTCTCTCTCATGTCAGTCATAAAACTCCTCAAGGGATATGGGCATACCAAAATAAACACAATTCAGCTACAGTAAATAAAATGAACAATGGCAGGTAGGGTTATACTGGGGGTTTTGTTTGTGCCTTTGAATATATCAGGTTGAATCAAATGAAAATCAGAATACCACAAGAAAATGGGATCAAAGGGAACTGTGAAAGACATGCAGCTCTTAGACAGTTTATCCACACTTTGCCTCCCAACAGTGTGATTCAAACTCTGCAAAAGCTGATGTGTGTCCTAGGCTTCAGTGGTTTTAACTCAGCTCTTCAGTGTTTTACAGTCCCTTTGGAGCAAGAGAAATTTAACTTTCCCCCTCTCATACACCAAATAAAGTTTCCAAAATGGCACCTCTGCCTTGCTGACTACAGTCTTTTCTTTTTTAATTGTACACGTGAATCCCTGAGAAACCTCACTCCAAGTTCAGGATAAACTCATGTTTCCTCTGCTTGCCAGAAGAAAATGAAAAGTAAAGCCCCATCAATTTTATTGCTCATAATTGTGGATAAAATGCAATATATTTGGCTCATATAAATTTGCTAGCAAATTATATTCAATAAAACCCTGGTGAGCAATTTAAAAGCATAAATCCCCCCATGCTGAAAAAAAGCTCATAAATTATACAAGAAAAAGGAGTGATTTCATCAAAGAGCCAAGATCTGCCCATGGAATGTTTCAATAGTACTGGATTTATAGTTTTCTGGGAGACGATTTATGATCCCTAATTTTCTGCAATAAAAAGCTCAGCGGGGATTCTCTGAATGAAATATCTTTTAACAAAGAAATAAATTAAAACAAAAAAAATCAGACAGTGAAGGCAGACAATGCCATTCTTGGAGATCTGCCCCTTTCGTGTTCCTGCTCCAAAATTAATCATGGAAGACCCTAATAAAGATTGAATAGCAAGAAGGGAAGGAAGACCATTAGGCTTTAAAATAAATGCATTGCACAGTTGGAGAGGGCATTTTTTAGTAATAAATTCATCCATGATGCTTCATAGCCGTTGTCTTTAATTAAGAATAAAATGATCATACTGGTTTAAAGGGAAGGTTAAACATTTCTAAAATACACAAGGATGATTGCGTTATACTGATATGCTAGAGAGAGAGGCTGTGTGTGAATCTTGTGCACAGGCCTGGCATGCAGTCACAGCTAGATGCACAGAGAGATTCACTAACTTTCCCTAGTTTTAGGACTCTGATTCACAGCCCTTGTCAAATCTAGTGGCAGTGGCTGGAGAGGTTACTGTTCCCATGAGCCATCAGTCACCAGGCAGCAGGGACGAGGGATCAGAACACTGATCTGTTGCAGGTCACAGACCAGAGCACTAAGGTGAACTGAGAACAAGATTTAACTCAATATGCCAGGCTGTTAATTATGACAGCTGAGGAGGGAACCTAATTTGATTGCAAAAGGGATGGCATGGTAAAAAAAAAAAAATCTCCAGTCACCTTTTTAAACTTCCCATATAAATCACCAAGGCTGTGACCAAGAATTCCTGCTTTGAGAATCTGCTGGTGGGTGGTAAGAGAGAGAAGATAACGGAAAGGATGGATACTTGCCATAGTAAACTATGGTTGTTTCTCAAGATGTTATTATTCCAATTTTATTTATAAGAAGGTGAGGCATATAAAAACGTAAATACCTGTGTGAATGATCAGACAAGCAGACTGACAACACTGCGATCTGAGCACATTGTCCTACATGCCAGGTTGAGGACTGTCCTCCCTCTCCGCCTTACATTATCCACATGTAGACCACGGCTGTCTTACAAAGGGATGGGGATAGCCACCAGGATAAGTGTGAGTGAAAGTACCTACTGCTGAGTACCTACATCACTCAAAACCTTTTGCTGTCCCTCCAGAGTTCCAGACTTTCAGAAACAGAAGAAGGGTGAAGGTGCTGTTCAAGCAGATTTCCCATTTCTATCCTTTGGATTTTCCCCTGTTTATTTCTCCCGTGTGAGTGGTCTAATCTAGGAGCTCCAAGCTTTCAACTTCCATGGCAAAAATACAGACATGGGCAGTTAGGGGCTAATTCAATGCTCACACAAATCTGTATGTGAAAGGACTCTTGCCTTTGATAAGTGTTAAATTGAGCCCTTGCCTAAACACATGTAATACAAATTAAAAGACAGCAAACAACGGAGAGAAAAGGCCAGAGATGATATTTGACTCATCAGTCTTTTTCTCATTGAGTTTTATTATGAAATAGAACAAGAATTGTTGAAAATAATCTTAGTTCAACTACTCTTTCTTACACAGCCCAGCAGATTCAATTGACTGCAACAGGGAGGAAAATTTTTCAGTAAATTATTTTAAACTCACATTGCAGGTCTGGAGATCTACCAGCCAACAGTGCTGAGGCAGAACAGCTGGCTGAAGGGAAGGAAGTGTGTCTTTGGAAAGGTAATTCATAAGTAATAAGAATGCAAAATTTGCTATCTATCATCTATCCCTGCTCCAAAACACTTTACAAGCACCAGGCATTTTGCCCATGTCTATCTGGCAGGACCCAGGAGTACTTCTAGCTCCGGTTCCTGGGTATTCATGCCAGCTACATTCACTTCTGTGTTGAGAGCAGACCCAGCTATAGACTGTTCCCTCCATCCCATGTAGTGAGATCCCTGACTTACGGCCCAGGAGGTGACTGCAAAGTGCCCCTGCTGCTCCTGTGATTGGAACAGAGAGGCTGTGCCTGGAGCTGACTTACCCTGTACCCTCACAGCGTTTGTGGCTGAAGCAGACCAGGAGAAGGCATTCATCAGCATCTCATTCAGTGTTCCCTTAGGGAAAAATACAGGCTGCAGCTTGATCATTCACTAGTCTTAGAGAGCTAGGGTTTTGTTTGGTTCTTTTTTTTCTTTCAGAGGATCTGGACTGCAGATCATTAATTGATCAAGGAGGCAAAATAAGACTTTTTTTTTTTTTTAGGTAAAAGTGTTCTGATTATCCACAGATTTTCCAGTAAATACATTTATATTATTTTCCTTCACTATTGATACTAGAATGGACATGTGTAGCCATATATTAACATGTCTACTTGGCATCCCAGTGTGCCAAAAAATTAGCATTTTCTTATGCAGACAGTGGTATCTGGCATCCCTACCAAATAGCAATAACAATTATTTGACATAAGTAGAAACATCCCTACAAAACAATTTCCCACAAAATAGAGGCATTCAAAACTAGAGCTTTGTGATCCATTTAGCCAGCTGAATAAATTTCAGAGACAAATGTAATATTTTTTCTATGTCTTGGAGATAATTCTAGCATTTCAGTAAATGAGACATCACAGATGTTCCAGTGACCAAGTGTGTCCCCTGAAGTACATCAACCAGTTGGCCTGGGCAGGAGCTGTTTCTCCTTAGGAACAGATATTCCTAAAAGGACCTTTTAAACACACCTTCTGTGGATTTGTCCAGGACTTTGACACAACTTGAGGAAAAAAACCTCCAACATCTCTGTCTTGTCATAGAATAGATCCAAAGCAACCCTCTAGACTTTTATTTGATCCCGCATGGCAACTCAAGTCAATCAACATGACAATTATTCGTGCCATTGTTCAGCCTTATGCATCAGTACAGGCTCCCAGTGATCTGTAACAATAAAAAAAAGGATTTTTGAACAATCCACCCATTGTTAGTGCCTAAAATAGCAGAATTCGATCCCCAGAAGTGGTTACATTCAGAGAAACGAAGAAGCCCTTCATGAAAGCCGTCCCTTTTTCTTGTTCCGGACTATCAAACTGACATACAAGACATCTTGCAGCTACTAGTAAGAGAACCAGGCAAATAAGAAGCTGATTTTGCAAACTGAAATGCATAACAGGACATCCAAAAGGAGACAAAGCCACTAAAAGACAACTGTACAGCAGGCATAAAAGAAGCAATTTGAGTTGGAGGACATTCCACATATATAGACCGGAAACAGCCAGAGGTGTTTCCCTCCTGCCTGGGGCGGGATCTACCTTGAACAAACAGTCTCACAGGCAGCATATGTAACACACAGGGTAATATTTTTGCATAGTGTGTTGTAGTAAAGTGAGAGTCATAAACAGCTGATGCCTTTTCAGTGTATCCAGGAACTTCCCAAAATCACAGGCCATGGCACTGATCAGACACGAATCAGGAATTATGATCCTCAAGTCAGCCTCAGAAAAGTCACATCATTCAGATTCAATACAAAAGTAATTTTTGTTTGTTATTGTTTCTGGAAGCCCAAGGCAGAGAAGGCTCTTCCCAAATTTTGTGAAGGTATGATCCAAGACCCAAGCGCAATACAATCAGTATTCAGCAGCACCCAATCACTGATGCTTGTGAAAGAAAATTATTAAAAGCAAAGGAAAGGGAAGGAAAGTTCAGCAAGTAAAAACAGGTGCTTGCCAAATAAGCCATAAATGAGCCTGGGACCTCTGGCCTAACTTATTCCTTTCTTCACCTAATTTCAGGCATAGAAGGGCTGAAAATGGCTGAAAAGAAAAGCAGAGCAAGAGAGAACTGTGTGCTTTACTAAGGGTCAGTTCTAGGATACCCCAGGGAGTGAATCAGTAGAACACAAGAGGAAAAATACCAGGAAGTAGTGCACTAACCTTCCTATGTGTCGTCTGAAGCAGTCAGATAGTTCATGGTGATTCTGGGCTACAGTGAGGTAGATCAGTGCTGATGTTCATGCCAAACCACAGATACCACACTCAATTTGTTAGGGAATAACCCCAGGTCTTTCCAGCAAAATATTCACTCCTTCCATATCCTGTCAGTGAGCAATATGGAAAAATTTCCCTCTAATGGGTGAGTGCTGTGTACTAAAACAAGCCTGGGAAACCATAGCTTGTACTTCGTGCATGAAAGTACTGGACAATTAGAAACTCAGCTGAACCATACAGATTGTCTGCTGATGAGGGTAGACACTTATTAAAAAAGCGTGGAGGAATTTATTCTTTGAAGTTTACAGCTGTTGCCATTTCAACCACAAGGCCAAGTTTACATCCATGACAGATGAAGAACACAGCACAGAAAAAAAGAAATCCAGCTTGATAATTGCATGATGATTGTACACCTTTCTGAGGGAGGCGTTTTTCCCTTCTATTTCAGTGGCTTTATCCAGGCAAAAGCTTAATTTTTTGGTGCTCTCGGAAGATGAAGTCTCTTGTTCCCCAAGATGGGGTCGCTGGTACCAAAGGAGTGTCTTGGAGCAGTTCCTGTCCCCTCTGGGTGGGAGGCCAGGTTGTTTTCAGCCTGAGTGGGATTGCTATTTTCTCCGTAACGCCTTCCTGTTGCCATATTCCCCATAAAACTACCTCCACAAAAAATGGACCTCCCTCCCAGAAGGGAGCAGGGATGGGACTCAGCTAGAGATGGAAAAGCACAGTAGTCTCCACGTGCATTTTCTTTTTCAGTTATCTGTTAAGATCCAGCAGAGAGTACGGGGATGTGTTTTACTTCTTACCTGGATAAAACGATTATGCCCTTTAGACACCGCAATGACGCTCTGATGTTATCTGTCTACTACAGTCCACTGGACAAATGAAGACAATCTTCCACTACCTTTGTGTTATATCCTTGATTAAACTGAGATGCTGCCTGTTTGTACTTGACCTCAGACTTGGATGATCTCTTCGCCATTGTTTCAAAATCAGTGAAAAAAGATAAAACCTTAGCATTGCCACGTGGCCCCAGTTCAAATCTTCATAATAAAACCTTTTAGGAAACATCCCTGAAGCTGTAGCTCTCTTAGTCTGACCGGAAGAGCTCAGGTGTCGGGGCAGGCATCACTCTACGTTCATCGTGCTGCATGAGATGTCCTGGAGTCATGAGTATATGTGATGGATAAGGAGCAGCCTGTTGCATATTTAGCTGGGTAGTGCGTGGTGTGATAGACACAGAGCTATCCTGCAATAATTTTAACAGTGTGCACTGGCCTAAGAACTGTTCATTGCACAAATATTTGGGTTATGCTTAATAGCAGACCGTGAAGAAAACAATCAGAGAGGAAGAAAAATGGCTTGAACTCAGCCAGCCCTGCAGTTAACACAGTACAATGGGAAAGTCATGGGCTCCCAGGAATCTAGTTCAGCTTCCTGCAGGGCCTACTGAACTGGTTGGGAAAGACAGAGCCAAAAGTCTGACAAGCGAGAAGCACAAATGAACTCTGGCTGCATCAGCGGGACTCTCTTTTCAGAGCCAAGGAGATCTTGGGGAGCTGTTCAGGGGCACCAGACCGAGACTCAGGCACTCGCTGTAGTGTCTGCAGAAGTAGAGACCTGCCTCAGTTGCCAAACAGGCAAAGCTGTGCATAATTTGGAGAGTGGGGAAGAATTGCTCATTTTGTAAATGCATTTTGGAAAAGGAAACAGTACTATAGTTTTGAGAAAGTGGTTTTGACATTTTGTGGGCATCATCTGCCACACTATCCTTGAGGGAAAGTCCACAGGCATCCAAACATGGCTTTTGGTGAAACCTTTCCTCCCCGTACTGCAGTCCCTGGCAACTCAAGGGAAGTTGAGACCCAGACTCTTGAAACGTGCCCCAGCTGGCCAAGGCTCAGTGTCCAAGGTGAGGCCAAGACCCAGTTTCTAGTAACAAACTCTGCTGGATCTGTGGATGTGAGCCCCATGGTCCAGACACTGGCAGTTGTCTCCACCCTATGTCTCATGCCAACGAGAGCATCAGACAGTGCCTGATGTCTGAGCCAACCTGTCTTCTTCTCCTGTTTGCTTTGTGGCCCATCAGACACCAGAGGGGCAGAAGCGTGGCCAGTCCTGCTCTCTGAGGGCTTGAACAGACACAACGGGGCAAGCTCATACCAACCTGAGAAAGCGCTGCCTGTTGGTGCTGAAAATGGTAATGCTCTTGGCCAGGGCCTAGTGTCCTCTGCTCTACTGCAAATATGTAAACTAGGCTTAAGTCACCTGAAAGCATGCTTAACCTATCAGCATGTTAGTGATTTTGCATTACGTTGCAATAGAGTATGTGCCAGGTCTGCTCAGCTCCCACCTCCCAATTCCAGGGCAGTAACAAGAAGTACTAATGCATGCCCTGTTCATGACCATCTGAGCAATATCTGCACAGCACTGCTTTTCCATGCTGCATTTCAAGACTAGCAGTTCTTCTCTTCCAAAACCAAACTGCTTATTTGGATGAAATTTCACCAAGGCTCCTGTGGGCATTATAGCTGTGCACCAGTAAGAAAGGACACAGCCCTTGCTGGACAACAGCAAAGACTCACTGGCTTATGTATATGAGGACAAGTGACTGCTAGGTCGTATTTAATTTACTCTTACCACATAGACCATAATTCTGTCTAACCAGAAGAAAACATTGCACGATAGGGAAAGCAGGCAGACCACGACCTAAGTGTACACCACAAAATCCAGTACAGCATGTTAAGTAAGCAGATGTCACAGGAAGGAAGATGCAATATACTGTAGGTGCTGAAAACCTTCAACTGACATCTGCTCTTCTTTATTTCTGTCTAAAATTCTCCTTTAATACCTGATATCATGATCTCATTTTTGTTCTTTCTGATATAAAATGGTGATAGCTTATATCTGCAATTCTCTAAAGGACATTTTTCTTCTGTTCAGAAAAACAGGTGTCTTCCTGTTACAGGTGAATTAATCTTTATCTGAGAGATTTCTGACCAACTCACCAACAGCACTGGTGGGTTACTTTAGAAAAGGTCATATATGATCATAGAATTACATTTAGCTGAAGAAAAAATCAGCAGCAGAAACGAAAGATTTGTCAACCTGAGATAGCCTGAGCAGTACCATCTCCCTGAGCAGGGACCTAGTCTCAAAAAGCACTACTAACAAAGGAAGAACTGGCCCATAAGAGCATCAATCTTTCTTCTTCTGTCCACAATCACTCATAGAAACTAGAGCTTAAAATCTCAGCAGGGAGCTGGATGTCAAGTGCTCATGCTTTGGAAGCACAACTTGAGAAATATTACAGGGGCCCAATTTTAAGGAGTCCTCTCAAAAATCCGTCTTTGTTTTGGACATCATAAGCTGTTCAGCACCACCAGTCAGACGCTAAGATCTTGGGTAGAAAGTACATCTTGCCATATGCAGTGTGCATCTCTTCACAACAGGAACCCAGCCTGCTGTTTGTAATGCTTGGCGTTCTAACCTCAAGTAAATACACCACGTAATCTGCAGGATATGTCTCTGAGCATGCTTACATGGTAACAATGATGTTAAAGTAGAATGGCCGTATGATTTATTATGCCTTGTGAAATAAAGCAAAGCCGATCTCTTCCCACCACGGGAAGTACCAGCACAGTAGAAAATGGCAACAAGCAAAAATTAAATACCACCCAGGCCTGGTTTAAACATGCAAACTTTCTAATAAAATATCAGAACCAGATGCTGCTAAAGATGAGTGATAATTAAAGAAGATAAATTAAAGAAATGTTTTTCCAGGGAATGACTCTACTGCACACAAATTGTTTCAGCATGGGAAAAAATTATAATAAAATTACTGCTGCTGCCTGTTTTCAAAAGTTTCCATTAATAAGTCAAGGCAGGTTCCCTGCTAAATTCCCTTATATCCAGCCTCCTTCTTTGCCTGTGTTGGTTTAATCTCAGTGTGGTTTAGCAGAGTGAGCAGAGGACTGAGCGCCAGGAATTCAGTTCCAACACTGACTCACTGTGTGGGCTCCCTTATGTCATGCTCAGGGCAGGTCAGGCCTGGAAAGCACATCCCTAAAAATGGTCCTGAGGGGTCCAGAGCCTGACGATCTCCCCACTCTTGTGTCATATGTGCACAGTTCATCAGAGGTTTTCCCCTGACTGTCAGCCCAGCAAACTGATCTCAGGCTAAGCTGGTGTAATGTGATTTTTTTTTCAGTCTGGTGTCTCATCGCAAGAAATAAGTACACTGGGAGCCAAGTTATGCAGACACCTGTGCAAACTCACGGCAGGAAACACGGCTTGAGCACTGCAGATGAAGGGCGGATTCAGCAGACCCACTAAGACCACCTTGGAGCTTTATGTGCCTGTGTATAAACTCGGGTTAGTCCAGGTTGTTGTTAAGCTTCACCTTAGCTAAACACAAAACTGTGTTTAAGCCCTTCAAAGACTTTTAATTTCTTTAGCTTTCTCACATGCAAAAAAGTGTCCATCTAATTGCCAAAGGCAATTCTGTAGCAAATAAAATAATGTGCTGCACCAGGAGAGGAAAAGAATACAATAAACTCGCGTAAATACATGGCCTAGTTGCCTTTTAACCACATGTTCCCCAGGCTCATAACCTCTGCAAAAGCCTATGAGGAATAATGCGGTTTGCAGTGTGCCTGTAAGGTCAACAAATCTGGCGTGTTTCGGGCTGAGCAAGGGCTCAGACACCAGATCGGGTTCCCCCGGCTCAAGGAGCTGCCGTGCGGCCCCGCCTGGCACACGGCGAGCGCCGGCTGAGAGAGCGCGGCCTCTGCCCGCCTCGGCCTCGGCCGGGCCCCTACCCCCGGCTCCCCAGCCAGAGGCGCTCCGAGGACGGTCACTGCTCCTTGACGGCCGCATCCCCTCTCGAAAAACCAGGGTAGGGAGGCTGCGTGCCTCGTGTGCAAACGTGGAAGCAGCGGGAGCTTCCTGAAGGACACGGCGCCCACAGCTCCTTCTCCTGGGTAGCAAAGTCAAGTGGAATGGATGAGCACACACGGAGTCAAGAACAGGGACAGGCCTCCCGAGCACGCAAGCTCCCAGCTATTTGCAGATGTTTCAGCTCAGCCTGGGAATTTATACTCGATCTGAGACTCTGTGCAAGCTAATCTGTGCACGGCCAGCCTGCCGGCCCCAGCCCAGCCACCCAGGTGGCGGGGCCAGCTGCTCTCAGCACCTTTTCCTCCCCAGCCTCCTGGGAGCCACAAGGGGACAGGGTACGGATGACAGTAGCTAGGGCTAGCTCCAAAACAGTAACGGGCTTGCTCTGCCGGTCAGACTCAGAGACAGAAGAGCAACGTTGACCACGCTCTCACTTGATACTTTAAAAAGTGCATTTACTACGACCCTTTACTCCCTGCAGACCAGTGAACTTGAAATAAGAAATATTGGTTACACAGCTCATAGGGAGAGTGGTGATTTCTCCTCGATCTCAGTTTCAGTTCTCATGCTACCAGTGCTGCAGGGCATCTGTCCCCAAACCCCACTTTCACCTCCTGGACAGACAGACTTTCCTGGAAACATTGGGTAGAAAATTCAGTGGAGAGAAGTGGAAACAAGAGGAGATGAGAGCAAATGAGAGGAGGAGGAGTAGGGGAAAAAAAAGTGGAGAAAAAAGGTAAAGAAAAAGGNAGAAAAAAGAAAAGAGAAAAGAACAAGGAGTCATGAATCTGGGTGTGTAACTTATATATGAGGGAAAGTTTAAACCAGTGTGATTGGCAAGAGTACAATGTTACTAAAAGCCACAGACATGCTAATTGGTGAGTCATTTAAGTAAACCCTATTGATCTTGTAAGTTTGCCAATTTTCAATTTTCACTTTTGCTTGAAAACAGCTCAGAAAATAAGACTTAACCAGAAACTCATGATCAGTGACTTTTTCATCCAATTTTTTAGCAAATGTAATATCTATCTTGAGGGGTGCTTTTGTTTGACCAAGGGAACAGTCACAGAGCTTCCTTTGACTCACCCAAGCCTTCCCCAGTATGGGCTGGAGATGCACACTCAGAGCAGGCCACGTCCTATATGCTTTCCATATTCCCATTATTTCCATATTTCCATATTTCGGTATTTCTACTGCAGCTGCAAACCAAGATATTCTTTTCAACCATGATGTTCACTGCCTGCCAACAGTCTTAGGTGTACGAGAAAGAACCACCAGAGGCCTGGGACACCTCAGCCACGCCGCTGCAGGTGTGGGGGATTCCAAAAGGTCAAGCTTGGCTCAGCTCAATTTTCTGCAGCAGTGCCCAGCACAGGAGCTCTGAGCTGCTCAGAAATTTGACTGACATTGTCAGCTTGAAGACAGTAAAGGAATGTGACTGATGTCTAGTGGTTCAAAGATGAATGTAGTTTGACAATTCATGTAAAGAAACAAAAAAATAAAGCTTTTATCCCATTAACCCACTCATCCTTTACTCTTTGGGCTGTAGCTAAGGCAAATTTGATAGAGTGGGTAAAGCAGGTATCCCTGGCCATCCATCCTGCTCCTCTGCCACAGGTTAGGAAAGTCTGGTCCACCCTGAAAGAAGCACCATCATCCGCTGGGTGATCCTGAGCTGCCAAGATAGAGGGATGGGCTCCTTCTCCCCCTCAGAGAGAGCTTCAGTAAGCAGGCACAGGCTTTCCACATTCTTAAGCAAAATATTTACTTTACAAGCGCTGAAACAAAATTTGGAAAAGTGAAGAATAATATTTATTTTGATGATGTTAAATTGCATTAAAGTCAAAACTGAAAATTAGATGCATGCACATACACCAAGGGCATTATTCACTAATCACAGGAACATAAAAGAACTGGAAAATACCCTCCTGCACTGCCACTCGGAAAGTTGATCTGGAATAAATTACAGGCAAAATGTATAATTAAGCAAGCTATTATTATCCAGTGTCTTAGCAGATGCTGACCTCATTTATGGTGACTGGGATAAGAATTCAAGCGAGGTTTGATTTCACAGCTGTGTCCACGATGCCTTGGACCTGTTGTATTGCCCCAGAAATTCCCAAAATCTTAGCACTGGTATCTAAGTGTGGTGCTTATGGATTCCTGTCCTCCTCAGCTGCTGACTGGGGAACTTTTCTTTAGCTTCTTGGGAAAGAGAAAATTGTTTCACTGATCTGTCAGCCAGGCTTTATTCTTGAAACCTGTGTTTAATTACTTTGAAGAAGCTTTAATATTCCTCTAGTACAAGGAGGGGGGACCTTCCCCTGCAATGCTATTCTCTTATTTTTATTTTTTGCAGGTGTAAGCTTGTGGCTTAGTTACTGAAATAATAATTCTGTTGAAAGTATCCTTGGCATGAGAGATGAGCTGCCAAAGTGTTATGGGCACAGTAATTTGTACATGGAAATGAGAATCCAGGGAACAACATGAACATCAGTGTCCCAAAGAGCTTATGATTAAAACATTATGCTGAGCTTTTATGATTTCTACAGCTAATTAGAAAGATTTATAAGCGTCTACAAAAAACACCAAGGCTGAATAGAATAACAATCCTTATTTTCCACTTGAAGCAGAAAACTACTGGGTTCTAAAATAGTGGGGAAACGAAGAGAGGGAAAACACCCTTATCTTTTCATTTGCCCACAATTAAGGCTAATTGCTTCTCTCTTTTCCATAGGATGAGTGGATGTCTCTCAGGTGGCGAGCATGAAGTCTGTGACTTATTCACATCAGTGGCAATGCCCTGTTGATTTAATAGAAAAGGTTTCCTGCTGTTTCGTTATGGATTCAGACTAGCACCGGTTTTGTTTTCCAGCGGCATGCTGGGGGAATGCGAGGTGTCTGAAAAAGCCACTTCCACCAATATACACTTGGTTGATTCTGTTCCCCCGGGGTGCAAAAGGAAAAGGAGGGGTGTGGGAGGAAAGAAGAAATGCCAAGCTAGTCTGTAGAGGAACGAAGGTCTTAGTCTGCAGCCACAGACCTGCGAGGGCCTCCACTGCTCCCAGGAGGGCTTCTGGCTGGCAGCACCTGCATGACCTGCTTGGGAAGTTCATGGTGTGCATGGAGGGGCTGTGCACCACCCCAGCCCTTTCCCTACAATCTTTGCATTTTCAGAAGCCCAAACATCTCCATGTAGTCATGGACCAAAAACCCCTGGGCAGTGTCATAAAACTCTTCTGCTCTACCCAGACAAACCTTTCAGCCAGAAAAGGAGACACCGTCCAGAAAATGTGAGTGTGTGGACATCTCATTGCATAGGATGAGCCTTGCTCTAAGTGAGATAAAGACCGATGATCATTACTGAAGCCATGGCAAAGGAATTGCTCCGATACAGACCCAAAGCAACTGAAGCCAGATCTGATGACGGTCTCTGTGGTGGTTGTAGCTAGCTCCTGTGTGTAGAACAGCTGAGATTTCACCCAGAACACAGCTGGTTGTTTTGGCCAGGTTGTCCCTGGTCCAGCTGTGCCTTTGGGAAGAGACTTTCCAGCCACTGTGGGCACTGCCCTTTCTCAGAATCAGCACTGGGCACTCCTCCTGTTTCTAGCCCAGAGTACAAGGACCACAGATGGGTCTGGGCTCCCGCAGCTGGGAATTATGACCAGTGGTGGGGGATTGAGAGCCACACTGGGTCCTCAGCTGCCTGGGCACAGAGCTACATGTAGGGACATGTACTGTGTGTACAGCCATGTCAGGTAAGCGTGACCTTCAGAGGGTTCTACTTCATTTTTTTGTGGCTGCAAACAACTAGTGACAGACACAACATATTCACACATCCCTGGGAAGCGCTTTATCAATGCTGTATGTCACCACAATGTAATAATTAAAAATACATTGTGTTACTGCACAGCTAGTGTGACCACAAAAGTCCATTTATAAAGTTCCATCTATTTATACTGGAGCTCTGTTTCTTCAGCTTAGAGATATACAAATACTAGTACGCCACACTTAATAGAATCCTAGCGTTTTATTATTTTTAATGAACCACTGTCATCACCTCCTCCAGTAATTTTTTTTCTCATTCCTGTATTCCTAGACAGTTGGCCCAGTGGGCATAGTGGGATAATTTCCACTCCGGCAATGATTTGGCACTTACATTATACAGTGCTTGGTAGCTGCTTCACCCTTGAGACAGAGAATATGCCAAAGTTTATGGTGAGACCCACACTGGAGTGATGCCACTCTCTCCATATTCACCTACAAAGCCAGTCCATTTTTTGTTAACATGGCGTGGGAGCAATTACACAGAAACATTTTTAAAGCGTTTCTGGTCTAACATTAAATAGGAAGGTTTAGCCAGAGAACTTTTCACTGAAGTGGCACCTTAACCTCATGTGTTCTTTGCCAGAGGTGCTTCAGACCATGAGAATGTCACCCTGGCACTTCCTACTGCAAAGTGTCCAGCGAGAGGAACATCACCAGAGCTTGACTTTATCATATAAACCCAGGGTTGCAAATGGATACAAAGCTCTCAAAGCAGAGCTGTGGGGGAAAGGATCCCACCCTGCTGGAAAGAGGGAAGTGGAGAAAAGGCCTGGCTGAGGCATCATTGCCCTGTCCTCCAGCACAGGGAGCAGGGCCCGCCCAGCCCCTTTTACAGGTGTGCAGGGGACTGAAGGAGCCACAGGCTGCTGGGGCTCTCCTCCCAACCATGTGCGCTCCAGATGGGCCAGGACTGAACGCCAGCCAATATGAAATATTATTTATAATAACAATAATAACAATATTAATAACATAAGAACATCTGGTAGCATTTTTTTCCGTCTACCATTTGGCTGGAGGCAGAGCATCCGGGTGACATGACAACGTTATTTCTGTTTCCAATTTAGCCCCAGCTCAGCTGCTGCAGTGACTCAGAGACAGGCGCTTCCAGGGACACATCCCTGCTCCCGGTCCCGGCTGGCCCCACAGGTGTCCCACCAGAGACGGCAGAAGCACCTAAGATCATCCATGCTTGGATTTCCTTTACTGGCTGTTTCACAGGAGACTGCAAGGGGGTTTTTATGCTTCCATGGCTCCTTTCCATCCTACGCTGTGAGGAAGTTACCCAACTACAACCGTGTGTGGTTTCAGACAGAAAACAAAAGCTGGCTGTTTTGAAATCAAACCAGAAGCGGCTCTATTACACATTTCATGCTATTGAAAGTATATTTGACTAAATACATATTTAAACTATTTTGGTATTGTTTTGAATTCTAAGGCTTTCAAATGTGTCCAGTGAATATGTCACTGCCACAAACAAAGATTTCAGTTTTGACACACAACTCACATCTAGCCCAAAAAATTAATGCTGTAGTTAAAAACATACTTTTCTTCCTTCATTATACTGACAGAAAGCTAAAAGCAAAATTATCATGGAAGCTGAAGCTGTTGCTCCCAAAGTGTATACAGATAGTTACAGTAGGAATACTTTTATCCATTCTGTTCATCATTAGTTTCTCCCAGCAAGTTCTAGCTGGGGAGTTGATTTCTTTAGGATCTAGTGAGCTGAGGGTGGATTCCTTAGTCATGGAACAGGCTTTCACTTCAAAGCAGTTAACACATTGTGCATGGACTCTCATCTGCTATAAATTTATACAGGTTGATGACAAATTTAGAAGGTGCGCTATTAAAACTTCATGTCCAAGAATAATGTTCATTTAAGTATTTTAGCATTCTCTCTCAAGTCACTAAAGACTGAGATTTATGTAAAGTAAATGAAGTGTCCCCCTGATGCCTTTGGAAGCACGTATCCTACTCCTGTCCTTGGGGTCAGCCAGCTCTGCACATATGCTCAAGGACAAACTAGGTCTCAACACTCATTATATTATCAAATTTACATATTAAGTAGCAAAAAACTGCTGATAAACAGAAAATCCAGGCCTTTGGCTCAGAACTTGTCCAGCTATTAAAATCAGTTGCTTTAGATAGTATGGGGAATAAAACCATTTCTCCTAATGCACTTTACACACCACTTTGTGAAAAGATTAAATCTAATTATGCAGCTTGACCTCCTAGTTTAATCAGATGAATTTTTAGGGCAATGCAAGGTTGCTCCCATCACCTTTGGATATAGTGCCATTATTCTTAATATCCGTAAGATGAAAATTTCAATAGTGCAGCATTATTGGTAACTGACAAAAGCAGGAATTTGGGTTAATTCTACCTTCAGCCTTATTTTAATCTCATCTTAGGTTCCCTGTTGTCACAAATATTATTAGCATATGAAATCTGCTGACTGCTGGAGTTTGGGGAATTCCAATAACGAAGGAATTTCCCCACCCTTGAATCTAACACAATTTCTGAAGCAGACCCTATGCCAATGTACATTGTACAGCTCCCCTGGTTGGTTCAACACTCAGTGACAGCAGCCAGGAGCCTGGAGCTTTGGTACACAAATATGGGGCCAGACTTTCACCTCTCGGCCTGGAGAGGCACTGGCTCCCTTTCTCTTGGGAAGGCTCGTGGTGCCACCCAAGTGGGGACCCAACATTTGCCTTTCCTCGGGATCTCATGGCTGGCCCTGTGTGCAGTGATTACAGTACGGGGCAGAATGCAATGCAGACTAGAAATGTGGCGGCTGAACAGCCAGAGGAAATGGTGAAAAAGCAGAGTAAAAATGAGCAGACTTGGGAAAAGAAAACTGGGAAAGAGCAAAGACAGAGCTGTAATCAGAAATCATCTGAAGCAATGCTGTTAATATGTTATGCATAACAGAGCCCTTGATGACAGTCCAGGACTCTCAGCTTGGGCCAGGGAACTGTCATCTAGAAAGGAGTAAATTCCTACATAGGTTCATGCTATTAATAGTGTAAATCTTACCATGTGCACTGTAAACAAGCTTTTATTCCTGTGGCTCAGGACAAGTCCTTCCAAATCCAGAATTTATCTGTCTCCCAGCTACACATACCAGAGGTCCAGCTTTGCAGGCAGAACTGAAACTCTGTGACACTGTGTGTGCATGGGTTACATACATTTTTAGCATAAATAGATACGATTCACCTTCCTCTTGCAAGATGTTGACCTTCTCAGTTCAGTGTCTCCTCCCCTCCCACATCCTACCTCTCCAAAATAGGGCGTTCCCTCCATTCTGTAGGGCATTCCCTCATATACAAGCTCTCTTCATTATGTGAACTAAAGAAGTATTTGTGACAATCACCTGGGAGGGGGAGAAGTGGGTTCCTGCCTTTGTCTTAAAGATTTGACACAGCAGGAGGGTGAGAGCTACATCTCCACCAGAGAGGTCTTGCAGCCTGGAGAGACAGCCTCACCTCTTCCACTGCTTCCTCTGACTGTGGTAATTCCTTGAGCGCAAAGATGACAGCTTCAATGGGGAGACTGAAGTCCACAATCACAAAGCTTTTTAACCCCTTCTGTCCTACAGAGTGGATTAGAAAGCCCTGTTTCTCCCTGGTAAAGGGGGGGGTGTGTCCTAACTGTGTCCCACAGACTGGGTGGGCAGGTAGAGCTGGAACTGAAAAAGGGTATGTTTAGATTCGATAGGACAAAGGAATTATTTACCAGGAAGGTGGTGAGGCACTGGAACAGGTTGCCCAGAGAAGCTGTGCATGCCCCATCCCTTAAAGGAGGAGTGGGCTGGACGGAGCTTTGACAACCTGGTCTAGTGAAAGTTGTCCCTGCCCATGGCAGGGGGATGGAACTAGATGATTTTTAGGGTCCCTTTCAACCCAAACCATTCTGTGATTCTATAAAATACCTTCTCAGTCCTTCAGGGTGTGCCTTACTTTACCATCAGAGGTAAGGAGTGAGCCAGTCAGACACTCTTTGAATACTGATTCTCTGCGTAGCAGATGACCAAACACCTTCAGGCAGAGGTGCTCTGCTCCCCACTCCAGAGTTTCAAGAGTATATTGCCAAGAAATCCTGCACATCACCGCTGATTTTCTGGTAAGATTTTCTTTGCTTTTTAAAATGCAGGTGTGGTAGGCTGATGAAAGATCCCCAGAGCAATGTGGGTTATCGTGTCAGCATCGGAAAACAAGAAAGAATATCAGTGATTCACTCTCGTATTTCTGCCCACATGTCAGCTGAAAGAAAATCTTGTTTAGTGCTGAGCATCATACTGTTATGGAAGGACAGAGATATCAAATAATAGGAGAGGACACATATGCTTGTGGCCACACTAAAAAGTATCCCTAGGAATAAATACTGCAATTTATTGGCTCTGGCCATGGAACCATGGATTACTCTGTTTTCTCAGAGAGGATGAAGCCAGCAGCAAAGCTCCCTCCTGACACCAGGTTAGTGTTGCTGTTAGTGAGCTGTGGGTTCATGTTGTGGGGGAAGGAAGAGAGATATTTATCGACTTGATAAAGAGAGGACCCTGGAGCGGTCAGTAAATTGGAGAAGACGTGAAGATGACTAGCATCACAGTGATTGCTGTCAGCAAGTGACTCAGCACAATCCCTTCAAACATCTTTTTAAGGACAAGTAAAAGGCTAGGGAACAGGAGAAGCCATCCAGCCCTGTAAATCAGCATGGACAGTCCATCTCTGCACTGAGTAAATGAACTGGTCCAGCTCCTACCACAAAATAGCAGAAGCTGGAGGGCTACACCCACTTAACTTCAGCCAACTTTTGCTAATGTAGGACCTTCAACCACACCTTTTGGGGGATCAAGAAACAAGAGTGCTACTGGCTGCATTACAATGAACAAAATCAGCAGCAAAGTGGCTGCATGTGGGTAATAAAAATAATAGCCAGTGGGAAACATGAGGAATCATTTAAATGATGCAAGAGAAACGATATACATCTGAGTATATTTTTTCATAGGCAAACAGATGAAAACTGGTCCTCCGGCAAAGCTGGGGTACAGCCAGGGACTTAGATGTTGCAATGTTTTAATTTGCAGATTTCCTGTTGCCTAGAAGACTCCAAGCCAAGAATTAGACAGTCAAGATACAATTCCCAGGGAGAATTAGGTGCCTAAGAAGTGTATTCCTAGAAACCAGCACGCTGAGTATGAAGTTATTTACACTGCCCTGGAGAAACCACAGAAGAACAGCATTGGACCACAGTCACAGACAGCAAAAATATCTCTCTGCACAGCCTGAATGTCCCCCTGAAGGAAGGTGTTCAAGCCCAGTTAAGTCTTTGTCGCAGAAAGATACTTTGCTTTTTTCTTCACCTCCCATTGCATCCTCCTCGTACCTCAGTAGCTAGGTCACTCTCTACAGAGAAGGAAAACCCCCATGCTGCCTGATCTGCAGCAAGGATTCGGTGCCAACTGCTGCAGGAGCACTCACATCAAAGCAGGCTCACCGGCACCCTCTCCCTCCCCCAGCAGCTGTGCAAGGAGAAGCAAGGCCCAGTCTGAGGATAAGTGCGAAGGCCAACAAACAGCTGTGTGGGGGAAGATGTGCTCCATTTCAGAAGCTGCTCTACAAAAACTCAGAGAGAAGCGGGGCTCTGAAAAGACCGGCCACACCGAGGCTGCAGCTGCAGCTGCCATAAGCATGACAACAGGCAGAAGTTTGGGGGGACAGCACGGCCTTTCAAGTGTGCCTAGAATTCAGGACTTAGGTGCCCTGCGACATCCACCCATGTGCCACTAACACCAAGCCCACAGCAGCCTGTATTACCTACAGGAAATGTGCAGATCAAGATAAACTTTGTAAAGGCTTACTGGAGGAAGTTGCATAGCCAGCTCTTTGGCAGGATTTTCTGACCCCTGTATTAGGCATGGAAAACTGACAGACAGATTCTCGTTATCATCCCTTATGTTTGCAACCTTGTGAATGAAGGTAGCACCTCATCATTTTTTGCCCTCCTGGGGAAGAAAAGTGCAGCTGTGTATTTCTTTTGTATCAGAACTCTGTCAGTAATTGACCTTCTCTTTATGCCCTCTTATAAAGTGTACAAGAGAAATATCAATGTGAAATCAGTTGCTATATCCAAGAAACAACCATCCCAAAGAATATGTATGTGATTTTATGCAGCTAACAGTGAAATGCTCCTGCATGAGCAGAATCGGTTTAGGTAATATTTTAATTATGACAGATGTATACTGTTTGCAAGGAACTTCTCCACTGATTCTGGTTGGTATGCTGACCTCCAAGCACTGAAGAAACCTGCTTTAAAATTATTAAAATATACTTCTTATTGTCCAATTAAGAATAATCTTGACAGTCTAACTTCAGAAAAAAATAAACATTTTGAAGTTGGCATGAATTATATATGCTTTAGACTTGTATTAAGGATTTTTTAAAATTTAAGATAAATGTGCACTAACTCATTTTCAATGTGGCATCACTCCCAGTCTCAGATTCAGCAGATTTCTCTCTCTGGGGCTGCCAGTGAATCTTTCCTTCTGCAGGAAAGTAATTTGCATTAGTGTCTTACCTGGCTCCTTAAGACAGGCTTCCCTGCTAGATAAACCACTGCAATTTGAAACCACAGGGAAGCAAACTGCAAACCTGTTTGCCCAGAGTGACTGTAAACATGGAAGCACGAAACAAACAAAAGAACCTTTGAGTTAATGAGGATTAATGCCAATGGCCACCTTGTTTTCTGTTAAGTGAATATTCCAGACTGAAAGGATTGAGACAAGCAGGACTCAAACAGTGCTGGTGATGTAGTTTGATTTACCAGTTTATGGAATGTGCTTCAGAACAAAATACCCAAACTGGTCTGAGTAAAGAGAATCAAAAAATAGACAATTTTTCTGACCACATGAGACCACCTCCCACCTCTCAACAGTACCCCAGACTAGTCCCTTGTTATAATTAAGGGTATGTGGGGTATTATTGGTGGCAAAACTTTGTCGAATACACAGGACCTATTTAGCCTTACTGGCCGGACAAAACAATAGCAAATAGACCACAAAAACAGTAATCCTGTGCTGGCAGAGATGGACACTGGATGATCTAATTGACCTTCTGCATTTGAACCTTGTCATCTATCACTGGCAATGGGCTGCAGAAGAATGGAAAACGTGTAAGATGAAAACAGGTTTAACAATAGAAAAAGAAAACACAAATGCAAAGGCAGAATGCAGTACGATTGCCCAAGATGCAAATTATAACCAGACCCAGGGAGAGATTAAGAAATGATGAGTATACTTAGAGTGCCAGACTCCAAATAGTAGGTTACTGTAATGCCTCCTTTTTAACCCCGCTCAGACACTGAGCCAGCAGTAAACTTCATTTGCAGGACTTGACTCTTCTCATGTTCAGGACATAGGTGGAAATGCACACTCAGAGCTCCAGTTTTACTTCTACCTCTACAGCACATTAGGGACAACAACTTAGACTTCATGTTTCAGTAGGAAGAGTCACAGAAAGTGGATCATTTCATCCAAGACAGCTGAAGACTGGATAAAACCCGTGTCTGTGGAAGGTGGTATAACTAACATGATCTCTGAACCCAGCTCTAGAAACTCTGATTTCTAGTTTCCACTAGGAGCTATGTGAATGGTACTGCTACCATCAGCTGAAAAAGCACCTGGGACTTCTACTGTAAGCAGCCTGCAAGTCTTTGGTTTGTAGAGCAAGTTAATCTGCAATTCTTCAATTTCTGCAGCCAGCTCCATGGCCTGAGGACAACAGTATGCTAAATGCTTCTCAGCATTCTCCCTCCTTCAAGATTCTCCATTCTTTTTCCAAGGCTCAGGCACGACATCTTCCTAGGCAAAATACAGGAAAGGAGACTGTTCTCCTGCTCTAGAATTGTTCTCCTCTCTGTCTTTGGGAAACAACGGACTTGCTTCCCAATTCCTGGTAAAGAAGCAACGCAAATGCATCCCCGCTTTGTCCAGATGAACCTCAAAAGCAGAAACTCTATAAAGGAGAGAAAAACAAGAAAAGCAAGAGGCCAGAGCTCTGCTCACTTTCATCTCTGCTACTCAGCTTGAGGTCCACAGACAACCAGGGTTTCTACAACACTGGAAGGTGGCTGGTGAAATAATTGCACCTTGTTTCAAACTCACGGTTTCTTAGGGGGTTTGCTGAGAAGCACCACCACCTGCTGGAGAAAACAGTGGGAGCCAGTCACCCAGCCACCAGTTTTTATGGGTTGGCGGAACTTACTGGCAGGCATAAAGACATTTTTATTATTAATACATATAATCAAATTTTCTGATTACAAGATTAGGCTAGAATTTTTCAAAGTGATTAACTCGATTCCCAAAGATTTTCTTACTTATTACTGACCCTTTTATTCAACAAAGAGAGGGAAACAGAAAGGTTCGTAGATTTTATAAGACTATATCATTCTTCAATTAAGAAAGGTTGAGAAATACTACCCTTACTCAAAGTATTCAAAGACAAATATAATTTTTTAAATCCCCCTGTTCGCCACCACATGATTATCAAAGTTAGATTACAAAGGGCAAAATATAACCTTAAAACAGACCTCTCCCAAGATCCTTGTTGCAATAGAAATGGAGCTGAATGTATATGAATGACCTTCTATTTTGTGGTTTCCCAATTTCTTCTCTTGCAAGTAGAATTAAGAACAAGTTTAGGTTCATTCTATTAGTTAGACCCTCGAATAAAAGCAATTTCTGTCCTCTCTCTAACAAAACATCCTTGATCTCAGAAGTACCACAACAACTCTAGTAAGTGGTTACAGGTCTCTGTTGAACAATTTCTTTTCAAATCAGATTGACAATGGAACAATTTCCTTGGCCAAGAAAACCAAGAATTCAGCCAAAAAAAAACACAAAAAAACAACACCCAAAAAACCCTAACAAATCTTTCCCCTCAATTTTAATGCAAATACACAACTGTAATAATATTTGAGCATATTTTATCATCAGAATCAACTACCTCACTCTTAAACAACTTACAATATTTAGCCAACCATCCAACTAAACTGCTGGTTTGTCCAAACAATTAGTCATATTTTAAACCAATGATAACAGGCAAGATCATGGTTTCCATAATAAACATATGTAAGTTGATCCTTTTAGTAGAAACCGTACTTTGTATCTGCTTCTCTAATATATATCTTACTGAATGTATTTCGAGGCAGTTAATAATCAGATGACAACTGTTGGAGAAGAGAAAAGAAACTGAGGCTGGCATAGATCCGACCTCATCCTGAGTTTCTGCTTCTGGGGCAGGAGTCAGGAAAATGAAATGTCTCAATAAACTTCATTCTGTCATAAGAAATGAACAGGAAAGAGGAAGGTGAACCCACAAAGAAACCAAAACAAATTGGGACCTTGGCATTTCAAACTCCCTTCCAATTCACATAAACAGATGCTATTTCCTTTGGGTTTAAATCCCACCCCACCCTTTTGCTGGGTGGCACATAAGGAGTAGAGGCCCCAGCCATTTACTTGACTGGATAACCAAAGTGTGTTCCTAGAACTGCGACCACCAGGAGAGCCCAGTGGCCAGCCAGAGAGACCGGCTGCTCTGCACCTGCTGAGGGGCGAGTGGTTTTACTGGCGTGAAGCAGACACATTTAGAGACAAGGACACGGCACACTGCGCACCTTCCAAGCGCTGCACCACAAGGCACAGTGGTTTGCTTTGACAGAAGAGGCATTGACAGCACAAAATAAAGCAGCTGACTCCCCACTGCAGGAGGGAGAAAGGGACTTTGGGAGAATGGGTGTCTGTGGTGGCCTGATCTGGGCACAGATCCCCTCTCCCTCTGACTGCCCGTCTGGGCAGGTGCTCAGAGGAGACCTGACGCTGGCTGCTGGTACATCGCCTCAAAGAGCATCTGCAGCAGGACCCCCTTCTCACGAGGACTGTCTGAAACAGACATTCAGAACAAAAATCCAGACTTTTGTGTGGGGATTTTTGGGGCTGAGTTTTGTTGTGGGTTTGGTGGTTTTTTCCAGGCAAACATTAATGTAACAGAGAGCACCTGAACTAACTGAAATCTAACTAACACTGTGGGGAAAGGAGAGGGGAAGGAATGGGGAAAGGAGTGGAAAAGCTTGGTCATCAATAATTCCGTACCTATAATAATTTCTAAACCTGGCTAAGCACCTAAGCATGTGCAAAACTTCATAGACTGAAGTCTTCCTCTGGCTCACCTCAAAGACATTAATGCAGATATGCTTATAATTAACGAGATTACATATTTCATGAGATCTGATCGTTTCCAGCTTGATGTAAGAAGAGTAATTTTGGAAGGGTCAGTCCTTATCCAAAGAACTTGTGCCAGTGTAAAATTACTAAGTGGGAGGAGAATTAAAGCATGTCATGGGAAACTGGACAATTTAAGTCTCTGGAGATATACATCTGGCTTTACAGTCTATTCTTTGATATTTTTATTTAAAAGCCTGAAAGAGTACGAGCAGTAGAATTCCAATTAAACCTTTGCAGTGTCTGTAGGGCATTTTTTCCATTACAGATTCAATAACATAAATGAGGTATTTTAGGTGCTTCTGTGGAGTCCAGGTTTACAAAAAAACACACACACACAAACACGGACGCCTTTGAATGCTGAAACCCCTGGTTTATAGAATCACATACTGAGATCAGCTCTAAAGAAACTCAGAAACTACAGTGCAGTTATGTGTCCAGTAGGACAGCCAGGAGATAGGGATCATTTTGAAGAAAGGCACCCCCTTTGTCCCACTTAGAGCAGCTGTGAGTCCAAGTGAAGCACACCCAGCCACTGTAGCTGCAAACGCGTCCTACAGCTCCAGCAGGGACTCCTGCAAAGTTACAGTCCTTGTGCTTTGTTATAAATAAAGCAACTTGTGGGACTGGGTGCTTCATGTTTGCGATTCAACAAATGTTCTTTACCTCCTTTTTCAGAACTTTTATATTAACGCAGCAGATTAGTTGGACACTTTACAAACTGCCCTATCCGACTTCCCAGGTGCTCCAAATCTGCAAAGCAAAAGGTGACTGGTACCAGAAGACTCTTGGGTACCAAGCTTACAGACTGTCAAAACCTTAAGCCAAGGAGCTGTTAAGTCTATTTTTCTCTTCCCAGTCTATAAAGAAGGTGTATTATTTCATGGTAAAATATTGCCATGGAAGATATTTGCCTGTGCTTTTTTTTAATAAAATCTGTTTGGCAGCTATAGGGAAATGAACCATTAGGTATTTTTCCATCTCTAGAGTCTATTATTCCAATTTCATTTAGGAACAGCAGTCCAGTACCCATCTGTAGCAGTAAAGGCTAGAAACTCAGAGTAAAACACAGACACAAAATCACAGGCTGCTGGAACAGCCATCATGATCAGTTATCCATATCTGGTAGCCAGTAATTTGATAGTCTAGTTTCTTACCTTTAAGACTGAAAATATCCATCATCATAGAATGGGAATTCATTTCTAGAAGAACAAACTTTGAAAATAATCTTCTAGGCATGTGCTGGAGGTACCTCACCACCCTGTCCTCTGTCCTTGCGCTGATGTGTTGCATCCTGTGAAGAAGGCTATGACAGACCCTCTGAAATGTTGTGATGTTTTTCTCTTCACCTTGTCACAGCTCTGCTGAGTGATGGAGGAGGATTGAATGGTCTATTCTCTCTGGAGTGAGAGAATAGTGTCAACACTGCTCTAGATTTCAGATCTGGCAAAATGTGCCTGAAGGTGACACGGAAGAACAGTAAGTTTTAAATGACATCTCTGCTCTCATATGACTCCCGTGAAGATCTGCCATTAATAGCAAAAAGCTTTCTTAAAAACTGGATTTTATTCTTGTGTCTCTCATACTGAGTATCTCAGCCCAGTGCTGAGTTAAATAAGGCAGACACTTGCTTTAGATGTGGAGGATAAACAACAATTTCAGTTTTAATGAAAATCTATGAGTGTGTTTTAGTCCCAGCACCATCAGTGCTCACAGACTAGCAAAGCTTCACAGATAAATTAGTCTTTCTTGACATTAGCAATCACATACATTCATTTTTTACATTGGAAATCCTAACACAGATGGAACTTTTTTGGAAAAAAATCTTTCAGACAAGCTTTGAAGATAACCGCTACAATAAAGGATTGATTTTCTCAGTTTCCTAGGTCTTGATCTGTTTGCTGCAGTTTAGTAGAAAATAAAGAGTACCCTTCTTACAACTGACAACTCAGAGTGAATTAAACCAGTTGTGCAGATTACAGCCTTTGAAGTTTTATTTGAAGATCATACTAATTGTCCAGAAAAATTTAACCGTAATTGACAAATTCACTTGCACTGTTGGTCATGGTACCAAACAGTTTTGTTCAAGAGAACGTGCATATATAGCGGATAACTACTTTAGATTACATCATTAATTTCCCCACTAATTTTTAAATCATTCTTTCTTTCATGTATTTTTAGTACACTCCTATGGGTCATCCGTCCTTTCCAGTTAGAAAGCAAACGAGTGTAAGTGATGCCCACAAGCACTAAAATATTAAATTCTACAACAGAACCCTACAAAATTACTATTTTCACAGATAGATGCAGATTGAGATTTACAGATCGACTACATTTTGCTTCCCTGATCCCCTAGCACAGAAAAAAGTCCCAGTGGATATACAGCATTGTGAGCTGGTTGTGACTGGCCCTAGAAGAAAAGCTGGCGGAGTGGTTTGGGAGCTAGCCTGAGACTTGGGAGATGTTCATTTTCCTGCTCCACCATGACATCATATATGGCCTTGGGCAAGTCACATTTCTAAAATGGGAATAATGTCTATTTCATAAGGATCGTCTGAGGACAAATGCCTTCAACAATGCAAGGCACTCAAATCATAGAATCGTAGAAACATAGAATGGTTTGGAGTTGGAAAGGACCTTAAAGATCATCTAGTTCCAGCCCCCTGCCATAGGCAGGGACCTTCCACTAGACCGGGTTGCTCAAGGCTCCATACAACACTTCCAGGGACGGGCCATCCACAGCTTCTCTGGGAAAGCTGTTCCAGTGCCTCATCAACCTTGCATTGAAGAGTTTCTCCCTAATA
The DNA here is from genome assembly GCA_013400655.1 of Mystacornis crossleyi. Lineage (NCBI taxonomy): Eukaryota > Metazoa > Chordata > Aves > Passeriformes > Timaliidae > Mystacornis > Mystacornis crossleyi. Next base: position 35,776 of record VYZQ01013829.1, on the reverse strand, counting down.
TCTAATCTAAACCTATCCTCTTTCAGTTTAAAACTGTTACTCCTTGTCCTATCACTACACTCCCTGATAAATAATCCCTCTTTATCGTTACTGCAGTTCCCCTTTAGGTACTGGAAGGCTGCCTGAAGGTCTCTCTGGAGCCTTCTCTTCTCCAGGCTGAACAACCTCAACTCTCAGCTTGTCATCCTAGGAGAGGTGGTCCAGACCTCTGATCATCTTTGTGGCCGCCTCTAGACCTGCTTGAAAAAAGCAGTATTTTTCTTTCTTACCTGGAGAGCCTGAGAACTTATGGTTTACATAAATACGTAAAGTAACTTTGTAAGCTCTGTATTTGGAAACATGGCAGGATAAGGAATTCTGGGTTCCCGTATAATTTGCAGAAGGAAAGGCCACAGCAAAATGAGTCTTAACCCTGCCTTCCTGAAGGCAGATATTCCACACAGGAAGATCTTCCCAGCCTCAGAGATGAATGTGTTCTTGCATTTCACACGCAGAAACCACCTTCCTGCTTCAGGCAGGATATGAACTCTGGGTTACCCGCTGCAGTCACAGCTGCTGCTCTGTCACTCTTGTAGCACTTCATCATCTCAGCTATATGGTACAAATATCCCCACACGGCACCTCAGTCCAAACGCCTCCCAAAACTCCTCTGCATGCTGCTGTTTGCTGGGTAACCGACTTAACCTGCTACACAGCACTGCCGCTCCCTCGTATTATTCAGGGTGGGATTAACTAGTCAGTGATCTCACACCTTGAGTCTGGGTTATGTCCTGCTACTCAGGCCACACAGACAAGGACTGTCTCACCAAACCACAGAGAGAAAAAAAACCCAACAGCCCAGCACATCCTCACACCAGCTACCCAGGCATGCTCTCTGAAATGCCTGGGTTAATACACTGAGCATCCAAATGAAAGGAATCCCAGGACACCCCTCGGCTGACAGACTGAGGGGAAAGGACTGATTTCTCAGTAAAAATCAGCAGCCACTGAGATGCAAATCCAAATAGGTCAAAGATCGAAGCAGAAACATATTGTGTTCCAAAAGGGCCACTTCCACAGTGTTGGAAACTCTTATAAGCCAAATCAGCTTGGAGAGAGAATTTTTGAAAGGAAAAGAGAAGTAATTAGGAGGTATTAAAAAAGAGAGCACTGAATGGATAAATAAATATCCACAATCATACACCAAAAAAGGAAATTTTTGCTCTGTAACACATGCTGTGGTTGGACTTCTCTACACCTAAAAACCCTCCAAAGTCTGAAGAGAGGCTGCAAATGCTGCAGGGCTGCAAATGTCTTTATGCTCCTCTGAGGTGGTAAATCCCATGGACCATCTGTAGCTCCACTACTGATCCTCATGGTTCCTCTGTGTTAACTTTGGCACACCTTGCCCCTGGATCATAAGAAGGAAAGAAAGCTTTCAGCAGCCACAACATAGCCCTTTAGTCAAGGCAAAAGTGTAATAAAGCATTAAGTCTCAAGTGAATAAACAACCCCCAGAGGCAACCCTTCTCACTTTAATGTATCTTCCCTCTTCTCAAAGGCATGGGCTGAATTTCCTTCTTCTGAGGTGAGCTGTTGGATCACCTCATTGTGGTCATGAATCCGTGATCTCTGTGACCTTCTGCCAGAAGGCTCTTGGGCAATTCAGCAAAGAGCTTCACAGCCTCCACAGTCAGCCTGAGGTCTAGGAGTGACATGACAGAGACCACAGCTCCATGACCACAACGCGCTGATCCAAGAGCTTACCTATGAAGAAGGAAATTCACTCCCTTGGAGTAATCTGTTTCAGCAAAATAACCAGTTTTATGCTGGTTTAGTATGCTGAAGTGGCACAAGAAATGCTCCACTAAGAATCATGGTCAGTGTAGGAGTGGGTAACTCTGCTGAGCAGAGGGTGAGAAAAGCCAGGACCAGGGAATAGGGAAAAGGCACAAACCCGACTCCTTTCAGCAGCACTGCACTGTCACATTAGCGTCTATGCTTGTGAAACCACAGGCTGAGGACTTGCTGCGGAGCAATAACTCATCTGCAGAACCTTTCATGAAGTGTAATCCAGTACTCCCAAGCAGGATTCATATCTCACCCATCAGCTCCCCAAAGCATCATACATATATAGTAACAATCTAGTGAAAGGGGAAATAAAATTAGCTGCACAAATATTTAGATAAGCCATGATAAAAGGAGAAGTAGCCAGCAGCTCATAGAAATCATGAGCCAGAAACCTGATAAGATGGACAAAAGGACAAAAGGAAATAAATTCTGTGACCGCCAAGAGAGCAAGAGAGATTTGGTCTTTGGGTGTTTGCTCTCCTGGGTGTTTCTTGAATTATTGTTTTTTCTTTAATATCAAAACCAAATTAGTTCATTTTTGGATGGACAAAGTAGATGAAAATGAAGAGGGCAAAAGTATTTCCTAAATATTCTTATCCAGCATAAGAGAAACAGGAGCCTACATGCCTGTATGAAATGAAGGTGAAATAACTAGCCTCACTGTAAACAACCAGACAGAAAAAAAACCAGACTAGAGTAGCTCCTAAATGGGCAAGTCTGAGTTGTGCACCTGCAAGAGCTCTAGAAGAGCAGCTGGACAAGTGCTCTGGACTTGCTCCTCTCCACTGACTAGAAGGCATCTAACAAAAGTGCTTGAGATACGGCACTGACATGAAAGATAAGGTGCCACCTTGAGACTACACTCACCCCTACCTGAAGGCATCCTGAGAAGAAAAGAAAAGCTCAAAGCAGCTGGAGACAGCTTCTCAAGCTCATACTTGCTGAACAATGATGGAGCAAAACAGCAGCTAATGGGGACATGGAGCACACCCCATAAAAACAAAACCTTTGGCCCACTGGAAATGAATGGAAAGGGCAAGTTTCCCACAGAAGAACAGAGGGGCTGCATGTGTTTCCATGCCAGCAGGTACAGCTTGGAGACAGGAGATGCTGCTGTGCCTACACTATCTCCCATAATTCTTAAGAAGTGGCCACTTCCTTCAAAATGTTCAGATCTGCCAGAAATTGCAAGTGGAGAAAGTTGCTGTTGTTCCTAATGATTAACAGACTATTCCATAAATACACCTAGTAGCACTCATGTTCCTTCTCCATGCAGGAGGTGCTTCAGGCAGGCCAGCAAGGTGCTTGGAGCATCTGCAGCAAGAAGCTCCTGCCATCCCCTCTGGGAAGCGCTGGGGCCTCAGACAACGTGCTCACAAGTAGCTTTCAGGTGCCTTTGTGAGCTGCAGCCTCACACCTGGAGAGGCTGTGCTGGTGAAGAGGGCACCCTCTGGTAAGGCCGTGGGAAGAGGCTGTCAGCATCCCACGGCATTGCCCATGCTCAGAGCACTGTCTTTTCTCTGCCTCAGCATGGCCATGAAGGGAGGAACACACTGAGCAAGGGCTTAGTAAGCTCACAAGTTTCCAGAAGGCTCTCCTGGCGAGAGGGAAGAGGAACAGGAACATGGGCCACTTGCCAGAGATCGATTTGTCCAATTTAAGGAAATTAATTTGTCTGTGGCAGTAGGAAAGCTTGCAGCTGCAGGCTCCAGGAAGCCTGGACAGCAAGACAACACGGCGCCAGCACTGCTAGAATTAAGCAAGTGAGGTGAACACCCAGCAGCCGGGACTCAGGAAGCTTGGTGGCTTCACATCCCTGCAATGACAGGCTTGCACACCCACCGTTTCCCTTCTGAACTGTTACATCCCAGGGTGGCAGCTCTCTCTAAAATCCAGGCTGGCTGTTAACACAGTGTAGCTGGTACGAGATAGTGTTTGAAGACCCCACCATTCCGCAATTAAAACCTTGCCCTGCAAAAGCCAGGGGTCTGTCCCGCGAAAGGGAGCCCAGCAGGCTACTGGGGTGGTGGGACACTGTGTCCCAGCCCAGGGAGGTGAACGGCAGGGAGAATACTAACAACTGTGTAATCACAAAATTATGTTTCCTTTTTTTTTTTTTCTTTTTCTTTCCTCAGAAGATAAGAACAGTTGGAGAAGTATATGCTGTGGGGCCTCAGCAAATCTACTGCCAGGATTTGCTGTTTGAGGCTTTCATCCATCCAGTTTTAATCCAAATTAGTAGGAGCTTCAGAAAGGGATTCTGGCAAAGTCACAGCTGGAAAGATTTTCATCATTAATTCTGCCAGGCATATAAAAATACAATTAAAAAAATAGGAAGGGGGTGGGATATAACAGCTCTTGGCGCAAACTTGTTTTGGTTTGCTTTTAGAGTAAAAACAAAAACCAAAATAAAATCTGTATTTAATTAAGAAATAATCCTTATCTTTGTCTTTCTTGACATTTTTACATAAGGCTAGAAATGCCATTATAGAATTAATTTCTTTGCTTCATAAAGAGGCAGGGCGGCTGGGGGTGAGAGGGGAGGGCCGGCTCCCCTGGCCCCAGTGGCACAGGGCTGTGCAGATTTTTGGCAGGTCATTCTCTGTAGCAAACAGCAGTAGTTTAACGAGTTCAGCCTGCAGCTTGTCAGTGGGAACACCAGAGCGGGGAGGCAGCACAAGCACAGGTGGTGCCCGGCACTTGTGTGTGTTCAGCCAGTGAGCACCAGCACGTTCACACCGCCTGGGACCAGCTCCTCGGCAAGGACAGGTCCAGAGGTGCACACACATTTCTGTGACAGCTCCTCTTCCAAGATGTGGAGAGTAAAACCTGACATTTTGCAAATGCCAACTTTGACAAATACTGCTTAAGCAAACCAGCTCCCTTTCTCATGTAATTTCATTCATCCAGGGAGTATTGTGTTAAGGAATGGGGCTCGAGCAAAGGCACACAAGTGTTCTCTGACACATATGCATTTTGAGAGTAGAACTTCCCAAAGAAGAGAGAGTAGGAACTTCCCAAAATGCTCCCAAATTGCTATGGGTCTCTTTATCAGTGAGATATAAGGTTCCCTCCAGGACAGAAGCCTGTCTCCTATGGTGCTGCTTGTGATCCGGGTTATCCTAGTCTCTGTCACAGCTGTTATTGCAATAAACCCATTGCACCCGCCCAGCACTCCTAACCTCAGACCTCAAAGCTTTAGGCAAACTACCTTAAAACAAACCTTATGTATGAATTGTGACCACAGAGGCATCGTTCCACCCATCACATGCATTCACACAAAGAAAATGACCACAAACAACTCAGCAGAGAAGACTGCCTGTATGTAACTGTAAGGAGATGCACTGGGGAGTCAGACTGGGGAATGAGATGCTGGAAAGCAGTGTTGTGGAAAGGGATCTGGGGATCCTGGTCAAAAGAAAGATGAACAGGAGTCAGCAGTGCCCTGGCAGCCAGGAGGGCCATCTGTGTCCTGGGGGGCATCAGGCACAGCATCACCAGCCAGGCAAGGGAGGGGATTGTCCCACTCTGCTCTGCACTGGGGAGGCCTCACCTTGAATATTGTGTGCAGATTTGGGTGCCACAGTGTAACAAAGACATTAAACTACTAGAAAGTGTCCAAAGGAGGGCGATGAGGAAGGTGAAGGGTCTGGAACAGAAGACTTAGGAGGAGCGGCTGAGGTCACTTGATCTGTTCAGCCTGGAGAAGACGGAGGGAAGATGTCCTTGTCGGATTCAACATCCTTGTGAGGGGAAGTGGAGGGACAGGCACATCATCTCTCTGGTGACCAGTGACAGGATGTGAGGAAATGGCATGAAGCTGAGTCAGGGGAGGTTTAGGTTGGATATCAGGAAAAGGTTCTTCACCCAGAGGGTGGCTGGGCACTGGAACAGGCTCCCCAGGGAAGTGGTCACAGCACCAAGCCTGGCAGAGTTCAAGAAGCATTTGGACAATGCTCTCAGGCACATGGTGTGACTGTTGAGGATGTTCTGTGCAGGGCCAGGAGCTGCACTGGATGATCCTGATGGGTCCCTCCCAACTCAGCATATTCTGTCATTCTGTAATAGATCCAACTACTCATAGGATTTTCTCCACATAGCTGTGTTTCATGCCTAGCCAAAAATCATAGTACTTAAGGAACCTTGGCTATTAGTTGTTGAGAACTTTCATAACTAAATTTATTCTGTACTGCAATTACCCACTTGCATTTCCCCTAGTGCTACATCAATAGAAGAAAAGATAGAACAAGGATTAGTTTTGCCTCCAAAATACACAGCATAATTCTCAGTGTTTAGTGGAAACCTTTCATATTGGTCTCAGGATAAAGCAAAGACACTCTGGGCTGTCCAGTCATGGTGATGCCTTAGGTTTTAACTTTTATATTTTTTCAAATTCTGTATCGCCTAGTGTGCAACTGAAGTTCCTTGCAGCTTGCTAGCTGCTCTCTTAGGCCAGAGAGACACAACAAAGCTTCTCTGAGCTTGCTGTTCAAGGATACTCAGACTGTCCTAGGCCCAAAGTTGTCACCTATAGCTGCGAGAGGGATGGAGAAATTGAAGAAATTACATCATTTGCTTAAGTTTTAATTGGTGAATTTATGCTGATATGCAAATGGACCAAACCTATAACAGTGTGAAGAACTCGTGACTTGTTCATCTTGGGGTCCATTTTGGAAGTAGCCTCTGGCTCCCCAGGGTGTACCTTTGAAGGTCTTTCAAATAAATACCTACCTTTATTGCCTTACTCCTGTCTAGTCTCTGTTTCTAGGTAGCCGGACAAGGCATCAGTGACACTGAACATCCATCCCTAGACATCAGTCAAGAGACATCCCATCTTCTGGGACAGACTCCAGAGAAGGAAGTATTGAGATTAACTATGACTATTTTGCCAGTGGTATCTCCTTTTGGAGATGAGGCTGTTAGGAGTTATGTATTTGATTAGAATTAACTACTTATCTCATTATATATAATAACATGATCTGCTATTCTGCACTTTATTAATGATAATATTTATTAGAATGAATCCATGAAGAACAAATTCTAAAACAGAATTTTATACACCAAGTGGCATTTTCATAAAAAAAAAAAATTCAAATAAAATTTCCTTTTGGAAAGAATTACCACAGTGATACTATGCTGTTTTGAACATGTTTAGATTTTTTTATTTTCACCTCTTTTATGTAAGGCAACAAAAATTTGGATTAGAATCTCAGATGATCACTAATATACCATTGTACCAAATCATCCTTTTCAAGCACCTAAAAACTGAATTTTAAGAAAAATTAACTTCTGGGGAGTTTTAAATGAAGCAAAATACCCTGATCCAACTTTGCTACTCAAAACACTCCTTGTCAAGCCTGACACACACAGTGGAAGCCTCCTGTGCCTTCTTCTGCTGTGGGTTTTCAGCAGCCTCTGAGGCACCTCCTGGGCACCTCCTTGAGGGGACAGTCAGCCAATATTCCAAGAGTGGCAGCAAAGACACCGAGATCTCCCTCCTATCAATGGATTTTACCTTTCAGCTGCCCACCTCACTTTATGGAACCTACAAGAGTTAAAAAAGATCTTACTTGGCAAACCTCGAGGTCCAGGTGCCCTCAGTGCAGCCAGGCAGGATGTCTATTCTCCAAGACCTTGGGGTGGTTTAGCTAACAGAGAGCTCTCATCTCGCTGGAGTGGTGTCCTCCCCACCCACAGGCTCAGGAAAGCTGGAACTGGTGAGAGGCAGTACAAAATGCAAAATACAGAGTACAAAATAACAGCATCCAGGAACAGAGAACTGTAACAAAAACAGCTGTGAGGATACATATATAAACACAGATTTTTACAGCCCAGTGAGCCAGTAAGAGAACATCACAGAAATACATTAAAAAGGGTAGCATGGGGGCAGGTAAGATATATTTTGCCTTTTTAAATTATGTGATCACCAAAATCAATTACAGGAGAGAATAAGGTTAAAGAAACAGGGGTTTTTTTCAAATATCAAACAAAAAAGAAAAGTGGAGGGGGATACCGGTCTCTTCATTCTCCTGGGTACCCACAACTCTATTTTTTTTCGGAAGAAGTTTCCAGACTGAAAAGACAGCCTTGTTCAACTCTGGACCTCAGCTTAAACTGCAAACCAAACTAAACAGCAAAGAAAGAACACATTAAATTTTTCTTCCTAGCTTCTATGAAGGCGTGGAGAGTCAGAAAAGAGAAACATGGTGGTGATGGGAGCTGAGCCAGCAGCTGAACCTCCTGCCAGCTAACCCCAGAGCTGCTTCTTGTCCAACAGGGAAACCTGCAAGCACTGTGTATCATCCGTGTCCCTCTTCCTTGCCCTAACTGGACATTTTTGTCTCTGGAAAACCTGTGACCAGAGGACAATGCAAAATCACAGGGTCACCATCTGTGATACCCTTCTCTCGCTGCTGGCCTTGAAGCTGTGAAATTGTCCTGGACACGCTGGAAAAAACCATTAAGAAGAAACCTTAAAAAGCAGAGATAGAAGGAAAGCAAAGATTCAGAATTATTAAGGCGTTTCCTCCCTGTAACATTTCTACATTTAACCAATACCAAAGCAGCCTGAAGGCCCATGCTTTATCTCTTAGCACCACTTTTAATGTAATTTTGGACTGCTGAGCCTTGACTGAGAATTCACAAAAATTCGACTGCCTTCTGGCAGCTGTGGTGTGTATGAACCCCCGTGACCTTGTTAGCCACAATGCTGAGTGCTTGTCTAATGAAAAGAGACACTGAACTGTTAAGGACTTCCACCACAGCCTGCCAGCCCTCTAGAACAGGCAGAGAGGAATAAAGGGCCCACCAAAACCAACCTTCAAGAGTTGCTATTGGAGAGCCCATGTCCAGTGAGGGGACATTGCTTCTCTACTGGAAGGGACCCAGAGGCAGATGTCATCCCATTAACAGACACCAGTTTCTTAGGATGGTTTACAGGGAGAGCTGCCCTATCCTTGAGAAGTTCGCCAAGTTGACGCATCTGCTTGACTCCTCTCATCAGCGATAAGGAGAAACTACTGAGTCTGAGTTTCTGTGAATTTGCCTCATAGCTTGAGTAGAAGTGGGAAGTTCAGCCAAGACCCTTCTGTTCCTACTAAAAAATTTTTTGTATGCTTTTACTTGTGTCTCTTTGTTTTAATGAGAAGATCAAGAAGAAGTGGGGCCAGCAGTGGTTGTAGCAGCAGAAACAAAAGAAATTGCTTAGAGTTTTTGTCCAGGTCTTGTCTCCATGTGGGTTCTCTGATGTTTAATGAGAGTTGAACTCGTATTACAGCCTTTTCCTTGGAAGAGATTGTCTTCTTCAATCCCTCTGCCTATTTCAACAAAAAGTGTAGCTCCATTATCTGTAAGACATCATCAAACTTGATCTTCTGTTAAATTTGGTCAAATTGGCCACTAATTATAAAAAGTATTAGAGAGAGATGGCAGGTAGGGCACACAGTGAATACCCAGAAGATCTATTTCCGCTACTTTTCCCCTTTCTCTTCCCACAGATACGTGGGAGGCTTGCAGACAGAACAGCACCACCAGGTAAAGGGATCCTGTAAAAAGGGGGGGCTCTTTCCCTTTGTTGCCTCAAGATATTGCTCTCTACAGCAAGAGACAGCTTCTGCCCATACGACCTCGCAGCCGTTTTCAGCTCCTCCCTCCATCCAATTTGCCGCAGCACAACAAAGCACTCCAAAAATAACATTTCTTTTTAAAAACTGGAAATGGCACAAACCAACCCAAAGGAGAGAATGACAACGGCATGAGTTCAGTGCGGGCTCATGAACTGTCGCTCCCAGCCAGGGACAGGAAACTGGAACCTCACGGAAAGAGACTGAATGGAACCAGAGTGAAGGGAAGTGCCAGAAGCCGCGGCCATCGATGGCCAAATCCTACCGAAAGGATAACTCAGCCGCCCGGCAGCCCTGCGCTAGGGAGAGCGCCAGGACTGTGTCACAGCTCTAGATCTATAAATGCCTGTGCTCTGGAAGCCTGCACGCACAACGGGCTGGAGCGTGCACACTAAGCAAGGAGAAATTTAAAGACCAGGAATATTTCCAAATGATACCTTTAAAGTTGGGGATCAGCAGAGCTTGAACATCTGATTTCAATTCCAAACCATTTTTGATTAGCCAGTGTTGATGCGGTACCCCAGTTTCTGTTCAAAGTGGTATCCTTCAGTTATGACAGAACTGGTATGTATGGACTGCTAAACAGAGGCCACACCACCGCTGCTAAAGGGACTAGAAGTTGGACGAGGTGGAGGAGAAATAAACTAAATCATTTTCACTGAATAGACAAAGCCAGATTTGCCACTACCTTACCTCTTGTATAACCACTCAGACCATGTGTAAGGTAACTTTCAAAAAAATGGGAGTTATAAGTGCATAATACATGCATCTAGAAAAATTTCTTGCCTACGAAGAATAGAAATTAATTTTAATTTGTTAAGTCACAAAAGCTGAATGCTAAATTGTAATGCTGAAATTAAGACAGGTTTTCAGAAGCAGGAGGTTTTTGATGTCATATTTGAAAGCGATCAATTTAAATTCTGCTTTTGAAAAATTTTCTGAGCTTTGATCTTGCTCCAAGTTGAATCCAGAACAACTATTATATGGCTGACATTAAAAGTGTCAAAACAAGCGATTTATAATGGAAACACAGAAAATAAATCACTCTTTGAGAACTTTTTAACACACCACAGATTAGATCCAGAAGGCCAGACTGAGGTGTCACAGTTTGTAAGCTTTCCTGCTGCAGCTGAGGACCACAATACACTGAAGAGCGAATTCAGTTAATGAACTCGATAAGATACACACAGTGACCTGTGTCTTCCTTGGAGAGGCACTTAAAAATTATGATCTACAAAGACTCTAACATGACCACAGCCAGCGACCTGCAGCAAACTGAGAAGCAGGCTTGCTCTGGCTGGAGCACAGATGCATTCACCAAGGCCCTGCTGAGGAATATGTGACCACCAAAATGAGAAGAGCCATTAACATCCTGAATTAATGGGCTTAGTGGTTTTCAAATGAGGTATTTTCATGATGGACGTGGTGTGGATTCAGCAAAGTCTGCCCTTTAACAGATACAGCTTTGGTTTCAAAGATTTGATTAGGCTTAATACCATTAGGGAACCATTACTGATTTTATGCTGTTGTTGTTACTGGTTTAACTATCAATTTCTGAACCAAAAATTGCAGAAGTTGGCTTGACCAAGAGTCAAGGTTTAGGAATGCAACTGCAAATCCAAGGTACAGATGAGCTTCAGATGTGGACAGGCTTCACAGGGTTTAATAGGCTCTCCAGAGTTTGTCAGGTCACAGAGGCTTTTCTTTTTGTGGGGCGTGCATGGGCCCAGTTGTTTCTTTGCGTTTGCTGCTTGTTTTGAACACTTGTGACCTCAGCGCGAGCAAGTGGAACTCATATGAGCAATTACTGCACACAACAATTAAAAAAAACTCACGCCAACCTTAGTTTATTGTACACCATTTACAAAAAAAACAAAACAAATGAAAATGATCTTCTTAATCAGCAACCCTTGATCACCACCATGTGTTTTTAAAACAGCCAGATGTTCATAGTTTAAGAAGCCAAATAATACTACTACTTTTTTGTAAACGTTAATGGTGAAAGAAGAATAATAATGGTTTTAGTCAATCATCATTAGTACTTGAAAGTACAAATATAAATTAAATAAGACTCAAAAAACTTGTACAATAAAATCTGCTATAAACAAAGCTAATTAAAAAGAACTGCTCTCAACCTGGTTGTGGGTTTCATCTTGTTTTAAAATTAAAAGCAGTATTTATTTTTCTGAGGCATCCAAATGAATGTTCATATCCAGATGTCCTTACAAAGAAACACGGTCTTCATTCTTTTCTCATTTTCTAATCTGTTTATATAATATTTTACTTCTGATTGTCCTTTTCTTCCTTGGCAATCCTCTTTGTCACACCGCTGAAATACTTCTCACGGAAAGAATTGTGTCCCCTGTACGGCATATACTGACCATCCAGCAAGTGAGAGTTCTCGTCTTGATCCTGCATGGCATCAAAAGGCAAACATTAGACTGAGGGTAGTGTGTTCAGCACGTATTGCCACCACTTTGCTTCCAGACTTTTCCAAACCATGACGAGCAAGGATAAAGCAGTTAGGTTTTTGTTGTACAGTTCAATAGCACACACTTGTCACTGAAAACATCTCAGCTGACATCACCAGAATCCCACCCTTACATGACTAAATGAGCACAAGGTACCATGCCACGCAGACTTCTCTAAAGGAAAATACATAGGTTACTTTCCAGAAAAAACACCGTCTGGAGAATTCAGTCACTCAGGGGCCTGTGGAAGGCAGGTACAAACAGAAGAGGCACACAAATGGCTAAAATAAGTTCCTACAGTTACTGAAGCAGATTTAGAGAAATTTTTTGGTGTGCAGCATTCATATATTTCTGAAAGTTAAAGCTGACACAGTAAATCCCTACACATAATACCTATTTGACACCAGCCAAGAATACAGTTTAGAAAATTGGCCCACTGTATATACAAAGGTTTAGTTCATCGTGTACTGTGGCTTTATACAATTAAGATACTTGTCAGCTAACATTAGCAATGCTGTAAGATAAACATTACATCAAACTTTAATCTGAGTGTTAAAGAAAACTGATGGCAACCTCTAAAAACAGTTTTATGCTTCTGGGTGATGTCAGTTTATTATTATGCTCATTAGCAGGAAGGAACAGTGACAAGCAGCCTCACACAGAACAACTGAACAGTGCGAGGACAAAATAAAAACAAGCACACAACAGAACCAAGCCTCTATCCCACCATGTGTTTCTTCTCAAACGTTGGTTTCTTTACTTTAAAAAGCATACAGTTATTTGTATCTGAAAATAAAATTACTGTGGAATGCTTTAGCATTAGTAGGAACATCGAAGTAGATTTTAGCCAGTATTTTCATACTACAAAAGTATTACAATGCAAAGATGAACAGAATCCTGGTGGACAATCTCTCCCTTCAGCTATTTTGTAGGCTTTCCAGGTTTTCACCAAGCAAGATCAATACCTCTTCTAGCTTCGGATATCTTAATGAGCATTCTAAAGGAGTGAAAGAAAAGATTTCTCAACAAAGCAAGATGCGCGTGTGCACGTAGAAGGACCCTCTTCTGGACACAATGAGATACTACTGTGAAGTAGCTCCCACCTGGTATCCCAGCAGACATCAGGAATGTGACACCAGCTTAAATTAACTTGCTAAATGTTCAGTGTCAAGTAGATATCTGTTATGTAAAGCATGTACACCAGTAGCAGCAGCTCTATTTAAATACTGCACTGTTGGAAAATGACTTCAGGAAACCCACTGCAGGCACAGTAGTATTTGTTGTCTTTTGGTCACCTGTGAGAGACTGCCATCTCCGTGACTGTTCTCAGGCTGATAAACAACAGGCTTTTAACATGTTTGTGAAAAAACCCAAAATTACAAAACTACTATAGACAGGCAGGAAACACAAAGGATTTAAGACACAGTCCTCTGACAGCCAGCCTGTATCCACTTCTCCAGGCCACTCTGAGGAAAAGAACACTTCTTCTTCTCTTGAAATCGCAGGTCAGAAATCCTTCTTTGACATAAACATGTATTTTTATATCCTTGGGATGTGTTTTAACAAGAATGCCATGTAATTAACTTACTTTGAGAAATGGATGGGATATTTGACCCTGAAGGATAATGATATATGGATCAAAGATGTTTTAAGATAAAAATTAATCCCCACAACCTCTAAGAGGTCACACGTGTGTACAACTTTCATTTTGATTCCACAGGAAACAAAATGCCAATTTGGAGGGAAGGGATGAAGGCAGAAACTACCCTCTCCTCTACCTCCAAGCTAGTTAGGGCAGAGAGAAGATGTGCTGTGCAGAAGAACAAACTTCAAGTAAAACTGCTTTAATAGGGGCATCTGCACGCACCAGATGGAAACAGGCTTGGTGCAACGCTCCACAGCAGAATCTCATCTCGAATCCAGGCCTCATCAAAGCTCTGCAAACACTGCTCGCTAAATGAGAGATCTGCAGTCAGGCATGGATTTCTTAGGAGAGATTACAAAGGAAGTTCCTGGCCCACATTACAATAATTCCAGTTTAAGAGGTTCCATTCCCAACCTCTCCCATGTACAGGCATGACTGTCTAATAAACATGGCGATTGCTTAAAAAACAAAAAATCCCTAACACCAACAAGAATGGGAATTGCTCCTTAGAAAAGGTAAAAGAAAATAAGAAATCCTGAACTACCTGGAGATACCAGTCACTGTTGAGAATTACAAGTCAAAACAGTTTTATAGGCAGCGTGAGAACTGATCAAAGTAACTGAAATGTTTGGATTTCAGAGACTAAGGATTCCCAAACAAATTCCAACTTACAGTACTTTGTATCAGGGAGCTGAACGGGTACAATCTGAACACCAGGGATAGCCTTCATTTAACTCTATAGAGAAAATAACTTGTCAAAAAATCTTAATTAAACAATTTTTATTTGTTCTAAAGGCAACACTAAAATACGTGTTAGAGATCTCAAATAATGAAAAGGTAGAAGAGAAGGGGATGCTGAATGATGACAAGAAAATTCTGTTTTTCTTTAAATCTTGGCAAATACTCCGTGCCATTCTAAAGGTTTTTATTAACCTAGCATGCCCCAGTTCAGCTTCAAGGTAATTACCCACATTTAGTTTTTGTTTAAAAAAAAGTCATCCTAGCCTTATCACTGCTTCCTACCACTCCACATCTGGTGCTGGACAGTAGCTATAGAAACCACTTGTACTAATGTTATACAGCTATAAACAAAATGGAGCCGTTACCAAATCAGGGACAGCAGGGTCATATATCCAAGAACAGACACTGCTAAATTCAGTAGGAAAAATTCTACACCAGTAACAACTCTGGAGTGACCACGTGACATGGAAATGCTTGACCCATTCAGCAGGGTGGGTTCATGTGCCTGGTGCTTCACAGTCCCTTTGGGAAATCATATGCTCAGGGTTTGTCCTTCAGTCAAGTTTTCTGTTTCATCTTACTACATAATTTCTACGCATTTCTCTTGACATTAAAAAAGAGGGAGGAACATAGGGCTCTGGGCTGAGGCTGCAGTTGCCCCTGCCTCATCCACCCTGGGTTTTGGGGGGACAGTGTGCACAAGTACTATGGGGGAGGCAGGAGGGGAGTGTGCATTTTGGGGTGAATGCTGTGCTGGGAGGAACAGTGGCAAAAGTTGTCTGAAATGGTAATTAAAAAAACCCAAACCTAATTATTAAAAACCAAGTAACTCCTCTGCTCATATTGTGCACATGCTGGAAAAGCCTATTTGTATCAACACTGAGTTCAGGAAGAAACCTTTTCCAGTTGGCAAAATTTCACTGTAAACTTCAAAAGAACAGACTGGATGCTTACAAGACAGTGAGTTATATATCAGTTTTGTGCGGTTTTTAATTCAACATATGATCTTCATGCTTATGATTTCTCATGATAGATCAATACTTCATCTAGACATACTCACCTTTTGCCTTCACTTTGGTCTCCTTTTTATTACAAACAATTCCGAGCAAATTGCACCACCAGTTTCAGCAACTGAGTGAATTCATTTCCCGTTAAGAGTTTATTTGCAGTGTTAATAGTGAAATCAAAATTTGCTGTGAAATCTGCAACTCCTTATTGGTGAAAAACACTGGGGAAACCGAAGAACTGCATAGTAACAGTACCATGATTTGTAACATTTCTCAGCCACTTGCAAGTGGCTGAATTGAAAGCTGAATTAAAAGGCAATCAAGGGCCTGTTACAAACCAGTTCAGTAAAGCAGACAGGAACTGTCTGGAAATATAAATGTTTGGCATATCCATAAAAATTCACTCTTTTGTTTAGGAAAAAGAAAAGCACACAAAACTCTGACTGTTGAATTTTATGATCATATCTGGCAAGTCAGAAG
Organism: Mystacornis crossleyi; assembly: GCA_013400655.1. Taxonomy (NCBI): domain Eukaryota; kingdom Metazoa; phylum Chordata; class Aves; order Passeriformes; family Timaliidae; genus Mystacornis; species Mystacornis crossleyi. The sequence continues at coordinate 19,980 of VYZQ01013829.1, read as the reverse complement.
TATCCAATTCAAAGGTTGCTCAGGACATTAAGACAGGAAAAAACATGTTCCAGGTAAGGGACACTGGGGCAGGGAAATCCCAGACACCAAAACAAAATCCTAAACCACGCAGGCAGTAGCTAAGGATTCAACATGCATTTTGTTCTCTAGACAAGTTTTGCACCATCAGAAACCACAGATGGGTTCTGGTGTCTTTTAATTATCTAACAGACATCTGGACTACTGAATGTAAGCACTTGCACAGTCTTATCTAAGCAGCAAGCCTGCCAATTAGTCTCAGGTGCTCAGAGCTGAACATTTCCAGACATGAACCTGTCAAACCATGTACTGAAGAACAGGTGATGCACAAAAGGAGAGTAACAAATGACGAAAAGTCTATTTGCAGAAGGGTGGATATGTTTTTTAGATTAGAATATGTTACCCTACAGCACTGGTAGCAATAAAACTGCTGTCGAAAACCTCCCTGAACACCTTGAGACACACATGTCAAAAACTTTCATCATTTGCCCTCCTGGTTTGCTACTGGTGAAGTTGGCAGCTCCGAGGCTGAGCTCCACACGGAGTGTTTATAAAAGTTCAGGTGTTGTTTGAGAACTGCAGTCACCACGAGCATTACGAACACAGCGCTGAAACCCCGCTGCGTCATTAGTGCAAGCGCTACACAGACACAGCAGTCTGACTGCATCTCCTGCCATCTGAATCAGCTCTTCCAGCCGACAAGGAACGTACCAAAAACACTTGCTCACTCAGGGCATTTTCATTAAGAATTTGCCTCACATGGGTTTACCATCTCTTTTAACAGTATTAAGTGAGAGAAGTAGCAAGAATGGAAAGGAGAGCTGAATGCAATATTCCTTGGTCCCAGCGCCTCAGGAGACGCCCTCAGTGTGTCACAAAACAAACACAAAAAAGAGCCAGTGTGCTTTGCTGTGCTTGTTACAACTTCAGTATTATTTCAAAAGCCAAAACGTACCACTCTAAAGATGAAGTAACAGAATTAAATAAGGTTTACCTGTACTGCAAGACCCACAAAGACATTTAGTATTTCTTGGGTGTCGAGATACACAAGAAATTAATGGAAACTTGGGCATTAAGGCAAAGCCTCTGTGGATGGGATTCACAAGTATCTCTAAGTTACAAGATCTTTTTCACACTATCAAGGTGCTTTTTCGGGATGAAGAGTTTACCAAAAACTGAGAACAAAAAAGAAGAAACCAAAACCAGAACAGTCCCTTAAATCACTACTCAATTTTAGAAAAGCTTTAACTCTGATCATAAAAACCGAGGTGTGACAGAAACAAGGATCAAATGCTGAATAGCATGAACTTGTCACGAACACAACAGTTTTTTACAGTATTTTTACACAATATAATCAAGAATTCAAGCTTACCTTGAATTCTTTCACCTTTTCCATGGTTATGAGGCGCCTCGATGTGTGGCTGGAAAGCATCTGCTCGCAGTTGCTAATAAGTTTCAGGCATGGATGGCGGGGAATGATCTCTTCTGTATATCTGGAAGAAATAAACATTCACAGCGCTGTAGGCTCATGAAGTGGAAGACTAGCATCTGAAACAAAATTCTTAGAGACTCTTCACAAAATGGCCCACAGTAGAAAGTTGTTACGCACTTTAACCTGATTAAATAAATTCAGGTATTGGTGCTCCAGGATTTTGACATCATATATTCCAATCATCTTGACATGCAGCGTGTAGAATAAATTACAATATCGCAGTAAAGAGACACTCCCCCCCCATTTTCTACATGTATTTGAATTATGTTAATGTATGCACACACAGGCCTGCCTGTATAATTTCAAGTAGAAAATATCTCAGCTAACCAGGAATAATAACTTACCCAGTCAGAGCTGTGATTTTAAAAACATATTCCACAGTCAACATATATGAAGTTGCAGGAATAAGAGACTTTACTCTGGCTCCCTAAAAGGGGATCATTGCACTTCAATTTCAAATCTTATTAAGTCAGCTCTTATTAGACAGTGACATTCCTGAACTTCAAAATTTGGTGTTAAAAATTTATCTCATAATTACTTTTTCTAATGGCAAAAAACTCCCCGATCCACTATCATTTAATATCAGATAGAATTTAATTATAAGCCATCATTGCTGCTATCTATAGAAGCAAGAGTTACAGCGCTTTAAATGTTCCACCTCATAAGCATACTATTTTCTATACAAAAAGTGCTTTCTCTAGATTGCTTTCAATCCTTCTATTTCTCCATTGGCTAAAAGAGAAATTTAAAGATTTAAGAGCTTTGCATGGGACTACAGCAGCAAGAAGTACTGACCTAGCTAGTATGATAAATATGAGATGAGATATCCTTCCTATATACTGAAACACAGATCAGTATTCTGTGTTTATATAATAATGTGTTTATATAATAAATGATAAAAATATCATTTATTCTTAGATCTTGTAATAAGCTTTCATGTAATAGTTACTGAAAGATAACACAGTAAGTGGGTTCTGGTATCGTCAGGGACTACGATTTTGTACAAAACGCCTGCTCCTCTGAGTCTCCAGTGTCTGGGGGTCAACAGAAGTCAGACATTGAAATGCAGAACGGAACAACTTAATACCTATGATTTGAATTTAAAAGGTACAAAGGAGGAACTTTACATTTTTCCTGTAAAGAGGTGGATTTTTCTGAATGAAAATAAAGGTGTTGGTCTGGGAAAAAGAGAAGTCAGTGTAACAGCTTAAAATAGGATCCATCTAGGTGGTGGTAGAAAACTTGGCATTTCTTAAGGTAACAGTGAACTGTTAAACAAGTAACTCAATACCAAATACAGATCTGCAAATAAGAAAAAACTCCAACAGTACTGCCTCTTAGCTTTGCTCCAGAATTTCCAGACCACAAAACTACCTTTCAGTCACTTCTCGTGCAGGAACAAGTATCTGCTTCTGCTAGGTGAAGTCAGAATATGCTTTTGACAAAGGAGAATGAAATTAATTCTCAACTGCTTTTTTTATTACATGAGACTTTTGATGCATCTAGTACCACCAAACTGTCTCTTTCTCTTACAAAGGTAGGCACTCTGCCACAACATTTTAAAAGTTTCTCTCCATAATCATATAGAAGGCTGACTCTAATGGAATTAGAAGAATTTGGACTCAACAATGATTTCAATGTCTGATTGAAAGAGTAAACTTTGGAGTGAGATGCTATCCTGCAGAGGGAGAGATCATTATCACTTTGTTAAAAAGCCTTTTCTGTTAGCATTAATGAATGTATTTCTACATTCTTTCAGGTAAAACTCAGAAACACGTAAGAAATACAGAAGCAGTGGTTTTAACAGACCTCCTATTCAATACAGTTTCGGCTTTAATTTAAGGTACTATACAAAGATCTGAGAAAATGAAACTGAAGGCAGGTGTTGCCAACCGATATTTGATAATGCAACATGTTAGTAGAAAGCATCTTCTCTTCACCCCACTTACTTGCTTTAATGCCCCATGTTCATTATTACAGCTGAAAATAAACTGACTAACCTACTATTCTATGCTGATTCTAGTTACTTTAGTATTTCAATTCATAGTAGGATGTACAAATTCACTTTTTAAGAGGCAACTCAACTAGACCTCCCCAAAACAACAGCTGAAGTTGATCCCCAAAGTGCAGTTCCCAGGTTATCTGAAGTGAAACACTTTACACTGCTGTAGTGAGGAAGCACACTTTTACTGAAGTTCAGTGAGCAGACACGAAAAACTCTGGTATCTTGATGAACAAAGTAAGTTCAGTAATTTCAAACAGATTTTATTGACATGAAAATCAGCCATAATACTATGAGTGGGATTCATTGCTTCGTCTGTGAACTGTCTTACAAGAAAAAAGGCCTACGATACCAGTTCTGTTATTTACTAAAAAATGCAAACTACTAAGTACACTCTCCTGTTACAGAAGCATGTAACAGAAATGGCTCCTTTTGATTTCCAAATTTTCAAAACAGCATGTGGTATATAGGACTATCACAAGCCATTTCCACGGTGAAACCAGGGACAACCACCACTTTATATATCAGTACAGTCTGACTGTACATATAAATACATCACACTGCAGAAACTACCTTCAGAGCACATCTGTATCTGGAAGCCACTTTGAAACGGCTACCGTGCGTCAACTCCTCACTTCACAGTGAAGAACTTTTACAAAAACATAACAAAAAACCCTCTCAAACCGAATCTAAGAGATGCTGAAATAAGGCATCAAACAGCTGCTCTTCCTTATACACTCAGTTCTGATCCCAGGCTGCAGCACGGAGCAGACAGGATCCCACAGTCTCTGCTGGCCTCTCTCGTCCTTAACAGGGCCGCTCCCGGATGCTTCCTGCCCCGCACTGCCATCTCTTGGTCACTTGACTTCAGTTTCTCAGCAGAAAGTTGTATCAGTAGTGCCAAACCCCAAAGAACCAAGGATGATTTTTACACACCTCTATCAGCTACTCTAGCAGAAACATGTAGCAATACCAGCCTTGCTCCTACTGTCTTAGAAATCTATCTGCACCTTGAAAGTCTAACTTTTTAAGCTTAAACCTCAACCCACTGGACATGCATTTGCAATGACAGACAAAGGTATTTTCTGTTTGGTAACAGTCAGGAATTACCTCCATTCAAAAGCTTCTTCAGAAAATGTGGTTTCCCTCATACAAAATTTTAAAATATGGGGACTAGGCATTACTCTTAAGTGCTGGTACTATGGAAGCTCCAGCTGTCCTGTGCCCCAAAGGAAAGCCCAGTGAGAAGGCCGCACATCCATTCTGACACACAACACAGCAGAAGTCAACAGTACATACTCAGGCCTGTATATGGGCAGCCAGTAAACCAATCGTCCTCCCATCACCAGGTGCTCTGCCGCAAACTTCAAGAGGTCAAAAAAGATGTCACTTAGATGGTAACTGGATGAAACGAATAAGTGATTTTCAGTGCTAAACAAAAAATGTACAAGTGTAAACAAACACAAGAGCACACGTAAAATCTAAATTTTTAGTAATAGTGATTAAAAAAGACAAACAATACGCTAAACCACAAAAGCACTACCTAAGCTTTGCAAAGCGACCTAGGACAATTCAGGAGTAAAACTTCTATGAGGAATACAACTTCTCAAGAGCCCCTGTAACTGTCTCTTTGACTACCACGTACTAAAGACGAGTCTAAAGAATCACAGGTATGTTGGCAATAGTTATCTTGCACAGCATCTTTCTAAAGCAATTACAGTAGAAGTCAGAAGGCAAGGAAGGCCAGGCAGTGGGGAAGCCATGTGATATCCATGAAGAGAAAGGAACAGTGGAAAATGCAAAAGAAAAAAGGAAAAGGTAAAATTACAGGTTTTCCATTTCAGACTGATTTTGCAGCCTGCAGGGACCAAAGAGAACTTTGTGAGAATAGGAAATAACAAGGTAAGGGTGGCTCACAGAGCTGAGAAATAGGATTCAAAATCTGAACACGTGCAAAGATAAGGAGGGAGAACAAAATTGAGAAGTTTTCAGGAAGTGACATAAGTGATTTTTGCAAACAGAACAAAAAGTGTTTTTCTTCTTTAATTAGAACTGCTACTATTTTTTAACTGGTGACAGCCAACTAAGAAGTAATAAGTATTCTAAAACTGCAACTGGGTTTCCATTAACACATTTATATTCTACGACAGACGAGACAGCTTCCCTACCTTCTTTCGACTGACTTAACTGTTTCCTTTTGTGATCCCATTCTGCGAGGAGCTTCTCTGATACCATATGGTGCTAGACAAAGAAAAAGCAAAATGCAGAGATGAGAACCTCACCCTTTGTCCAAATAACACAGAATTACACCATACATACCCAACAGTGCACAAACTGTGGCTTATACAAAGTTAAAAAAAAAGAAAAGGAAAACTTCTACGAAGTTAAAGAAAGTAAGGGAAATTTCAAGATCTACTGAAAGTTTCTTGCTCCAGAAAGTTATTTTAAAACTGTTTCAAAGAAATCCCTTCCGCTGTAAGAGCTTCTAGCAGCCTACACGTTTGCTATGTGACAAAGGACAATGCTGTGTTGTTTGTTAAAAGATAATCCTTATATTTCCAACATGTGATAAATAATCCCATCCTTTTTTTGTTTGACAGACACAAATATGTCCCCTATAGCACTTAACTAACCTTTTTCAAAATGAAATTAAGTGTATCAGAATTTCTTGTCAGCAGATTACACAAATGGTAATTCTCACACATAAGAAGAACCAGCGAATGCTATTTCTCGTAAAATTTTTGCACATTTCTAATAGCATAACATACTTATTTCACGTTCAAAACATCTGAGTTTGTGAGACTTGTTTCAGCATCATGGAAGCACCAGCGTAACCACTGCAGAAGTTTCACAAATTGTTTCACACTCAGTTCTAAGTCCGTATTAATATTCTACACTGTCTTGTTGCCAAAAAGGCCAAATAAAAATCAGCAAGCAACACACAAAGAGAAGTCACACTTCCTATTCCTAATTAATATGAATGTGTCATTGTAAAAGCCAGCACCTGAGATCAGAAATTGCTGTATCAAGGTCTTTCATTTATTCCCTCGGTTTCTTTTCCCTCTCATACAAGACAAGCAGTGTTTAGCACAGGGGTCTCTAAAAGACCAGAGGATCCTTTCAAACTGCTCCTGCTTCCAGTAGCTAAGTGTATCGGAAATACATTAAAATTTCTCTGTGGAAGCATTACATTAAGCACTGAACACAAGTCTCCAGAAGTCCATCAGAGATGCATGGCAGACTCCGATGTGCTGCCAGCAGCAATACAGACCATTCTGATAAGAAGTCTCTACACATCAATCACATTATCCTTTTACTGAAGGAGACTTCTTCTAAGGATGATTTTCAGCCATATTCATTTCTGAACATAACATTCTCTCAGTGGAAGAAAGTGCCACTGCCAGCTTTGTTACACATTTATAACTCTCTTTAAAATAAATGCAGATGTCAAATGCAGATCCAATTTCCATAGTGCTGCTCCCAACAGTCATCTTTGGAAACATAAAAGCTGCAGGCCTGAGCACTTGTCCAGACATTTAATCAATGTACATAGGCAATAATGTTTCAGTCACTGTTACTGGGCAACAAAAGGCAGTAACAAACTCACGGTCAGTAATGATTGCATCAAACAACATCCCTTTTCTCCATATTGGTCTTGAAGAATCAGCAACAAGTGCATCAAGGTAGTATTTCTCTAAACCATACTGTCGGAGATTAGCTCTGATATTTTCATCTGGCCCTCTCCATTTCTGGTTCTTTCTGCTTGCCTTGCCTGGGAGGGGAAGGGGAATGGAAAGGGAAAAAAAAAAGCATACTCAACAAGAAACTATTCTTTAAGAAAAGCTTTCATATACTCTGCCATTTAAATGAAAGGAAAATAATTAAATGCCACCAAAAAAAACTGTCAAAAGTACTTGCACTACACTTCACAATTAGTAAGGAAAAACGAAAATACTGGAGAAAAATTCTGCTGCATCATCTGCATAGGGTGTCAAAGAACACATTAACAAAAATGCTGCTTTGCAAGGTGCTCTCTCCATCCACCAGTCACAATCCTGTCCACTAGGTCAAATATAATTTGCATATTTTCAGAGAAGTAAGAATGACATTAGGGTTCCTGGGTTAGGTTATGAGGATCTTCCCACATCACACGTTAAAAGAACACACAGCTGTGGTAATTATTATTTGGAACTTTTGTTTAGTTTTCATTATCATTTTTCAAAAATATTCCCTACTTAAAAATAAAGTAATATCTTAACTAGGATGCATGTAAACTCGTGAATAAAAATAAGTATGACCAAATAAATCCTGTGAAGACTAATATTGCTTTAAAATCTGCTAAGTATCATCCACTACCATCAGTATTCTTAAATTCCAGAGAGTAATATTTCAGTGGCTTAGAAATATAAAACATACCTAATCCATGGACTGTGTTGTAATCTATATCAGTACCACACACATATGCCCCAAAATGTGCTGAGGAGATTAGAAGGCCACCTATAGAGGGGAGAAAAGAGGAAAAGTATAAACTTCTGTCATAAACGTTACCTGTGCTACGATTTTTTCCTCAGGAGCTTCAGGAGTCTACACCAGCAGCACACTAGACCTGAGGAAAAAACCCAAAAACACACACTAAAAAAAAAAGTGAAACTATCAACCAATTAGAATCACTATGTAATTATAATCAGACATCATAACACTAAGTCCTTTGTCTGCTATACATGATCTTCCTTATCTTGGTACGTCCTATGTCACTCCTTATCTCTGGAGACTGTCCAGGAGTTTTGTTTATGGTATTCTGTATTTTAAACCAGTAAGATCCTTTGATCATTACATTAATGATAATGATATTTGTAATGATACATTACAAAACTTTTTGTTCTACTTTGCAAGGAGCAGAATTTCAAATTGTTGTCAAACAATTTGAAAAACCATCACCAAACAAATGGCAGTTCTACTGTGTCTCTTCTCAAAGCCAGGTTCTTTAACTGTGTTTAAAAATCAAACTTGTAAAAGGTGGCTATTCCCACGCTGTAAGAAACAATGGTTGAGAGCCTTACAAATGTAAATACCTCTAATGCAAACATAAATATCAAAAAAGTTTCTGTAATTGAAGTGTGAAAACTACATACAAATGCATTTTTCTGTGAGTATGCTGCCTATTTTGTCAGTAGTTTTACCAGTGTACTTACTCTGTAATAAACCCATTTTTTTTAATCACTGCTATTGCAACCCACCTTCCTAATTAAAAAAAGAAATAAAAAAAAAACACCCTACCAAAAAAGTGTGATTTCCCCTTGAAACTGACAATAGCTGAACAGTCCATAGAAAACAATAAATGACATTACCTCTTTAACAGCTTCCAAATGAAACAATGGACAGACTGCAGATGACCAGATACCTGTGTGGTCAAGTTATTAATAAAGAGGTCTGTGGCTACCAGAATGGTTTAGAATAGAGCAGCACCTGAGAACAAGGCTGTGAACGCCACTGATGCCAACAATCCTGCTAAATCAAGGGCATGACTGTTGTAGGATGAAGGGCTGGCAATGTGCAAGCTGGCTGGAAGGGTGACACCAGCTCTCCCATTCACCAGGAGCATGGAAAGAAGCATCTCAGGTGGCTGCACTGCCCTGAGCCACCCACTCAGCACCAACAAATCCCTAACGTGCCCTGTGTGCACCAGAAAACTTCTACACCATATGGTAACAAACTCTACCAAAACCAAAGGTGAGTGAGAACAAAAGAACTTATAAAATTCCTCTGCTTTTTCTTGTGAAATGGGTCAGGGAAAAACAAGGTTACTCACCCCAAAACAATCACCCATTTCCCTTCTTGGCTGCAATCCCTCAGAACAGATGGGCAGTACATCCAGAGGGTCAAGACAAATTTAGCTAGCCCTGACCCCAAGTATGGCATACCACCCAGTTCTATAAAAAGAGTAAGAAGAAAGTCCTTTGCCCATCTAAGAATATTTTTAATCACAGGCAAAAAAAGAAGCTTAGAAATAATCAATGTACAGCTTTTAATAAATCTCAGCTTGTACTAGTTCAATTGTGTTCACACAGAAGGTGCATATAAATACTTAAACACTCTTGTATGGCCAGCCCTTTGATCAGTATATGAAACAGATGCATACAAAGGGTTAATCAGGGAACCACTCTGTCCCCAGTGACTTTTAGCAGAAAGATGGTGGCACAGAACTTCATGCCTTTCTGTTATACCCTGTTCTTCCACCTCTTCAGCACGGATGAGGTCTGGTCCTCCAGGATCTCAAAGAAAAAAAAAATCCTGTCATTTCCAGCTATGCAGTATCACAAGTATCTTCCAAAGGTACCATCAACGACATTTCTGAGATAACCTGAACTGACTGTCTAGGAGGAAGCACAAAATATTCAGGTAAAAGACTTGATTTATTCTTCCAGAAGCTTCCAGGCTTCCCGCTGCCCAGCACTGAGGAAAGAATATCTAAACGGTTTATGAAAGTTAAAAACATAGTCTTGGCCACTCCAATTCTGCTCAACAACAAAAAGGGGAATCAAGTCTCCTAAAAGCCAGCCTGGCCAAAGAGCACTCATTATTCCAAGGACAAATGCCAATTGTCCACTCCTACATTAACGTGAAAGACTTGTGATTTGATTTATGCAGCAAAAACCAGTTTGTTTCCAACAAGCACGAACCATTTTGCAAGGCCATTCTGATTTGGTACTATTTACTTTTTCAGTGTAAAAAAACAGACAGAAACCCAGCCAGGTAACAAAGCTGCACCACTATGGAAATCTGAACTGCAGTTCTTCAAAATGCTCCTCAGATCCTGAATATATGTTTTTCTAAACCCATCAGCTCTAAATCACTGTATCACTCTCAACTGCAAACCAGTTTCTAGAAACTCCAGTGACAGGGCACTGTTGTACTGACAGTCTTAAAAGTCTTCTGAAGGTCCTCAAGACACAATTGAAATTCCTGGGGTTTACTATATAGAAGTGCAAAAGCCACTGTTATTTAGTCATAAATACACTCTACTCACAAATGGCATGCCACCCAGTATCTCCAGTGTCCCCTTTAATCTCTAGCCTTTGTATTACAAACATCTAGAGAAAAAAAAATTTAAAATTGTAATTCAAACCACTAGGCAATTTGGGCAGAACTGGGACTATGTTACCTTTTGAACTGAAACACAACATTTATCTTGAATTTCTATAACTTCACCGTTTTTCTTTTTCTGTCTGCCCTTTCTATTTTTCTTCAATTTTTGCTCCCAAGAGAAAGAATGCTCTCAGGTTTTTTTTCACAATTTAAGTTAGCAGATTTTTACAGTAAGTCAAAAAGCCATAGACACCAAAATGAAACCAACTGCTCAGAGATAAGTAGAGGCATTTCCTGAACCTTTCAAAGGACAAGCACAAGGAAGAGGAGAAAATTTCCTAAGATATTATTATGAATGAAAAAAGTCAGGTCATATATGAACAAAAATCTAAGACAGAGTTCACCCAATCCTTCTGTTTCTGAAAATATTATATCCATGCTCTGTTTTCTATTGCACAGAGAAGACACATGCTAATAAGAATTTATCTTACTAGTGACCCTACTAGTGTTGCCTTCTCCCTGCCTAACTTCTCTGAAGTGATTCCTGCAGAGAATTTTCCTCATCTTCCCATTAATGTAAATATTTTTAAATCTATGCTTCTCACATGTGGCCATCTTGATTAAAGTTCAGCAAGCTGAACGTGAGTCAGCAGTGCCCTGGCAGCCAGGAGGGCCACCTGTGCCCTGGGGGGCATCAGGCACAGCATGGCCAGCTGGGCAAGGGAGGGGATTGTCCCGCTCTGCTCTGCACTGGGGCAGCCTCACCTCGAGTGCTGGGGACAGTTTTGGGTGCCACAATGTAAAAAAGAGATTAAAGAGTATCTAAAGGAGGGTAATGAAGATGGTGAAGGGCCTTGGGGGGAAGCTACATGAGGAGTGGCTGAGGTCACTTGGTCTGTTCAGCCTGGAGGAGACTGAAGGAAGACCCACTGAAGTCAAAACTTTCTTGTGAAGGGAAGAGGAGGGGCAGGCCCTGATCGCTCCTCTCTGGTGTCCAGTGACAAAATCCAAAGGAATGGTATGGAGTTGTGTCAGGAGAGGTTTAGGTTGGGTATTAGAAAAGGATTCTTCACACAGAGGGTGGTTGAGCACTGCAACAGGCTCCCCAGGGAAGTGGTCACAGCACCAAGCCTGACAAAGTTCAAGAAATGTTTCTACAATGCTCTCAGGCACATGGTGTGTCTTTTAAGGTGTCCTCTGCACAGACAGGAGTTGGACTCCAATGATCCTTGTGGGTCTTCCAACTCAGGATACTCTGATTCTATTCTAGGATTCTAAAATCCAGGTCAGAAACTCAGCCTTTGTTATCTTTTTGAAGAAACTACTATAGGTAGCTTGACACAATATACTCTAGTATAATTATATGGCACAATCTGACACAACAGATCAGCTATTTCACGTACAGCTGAGCTTCCGTGAGGCAAAAAGTACTTCTATGCCATGCACAGTAATATGTGGAATAAAAGCTCCCCCTCCTGGCTAAGATAAGAAAAGTTCAGCTGGGGAAGGATACTCTGCGTGAGCAATATTATCCTGAAGACAGGCTTTAACAGCACAACAAAGTGATCCTCACTGAATGCTATGACCTCACTGCTGCTATATTGTGTTAGACGACCACAAGTGCTCTGAGCACCCCCTGAAGAGCCAGCCCTAAAATGCTGCTCTTCCTACTATCCTGAAAGCGACCGCAGGAAGTGCTTTAGCCAAATTCCAATTCTTGGTCACTTTGATCTTAAGCAGTCCATGACACACACATGGGTTGGTGTTTAAGCCATGTGACATAAAATACAACAGTGAAGACGGACTTTTTAGAAGCGCAAAATAAACTATTTACATCTTTGGAAGTTGGTCTCCTTCCCCCAAAAACCCTTTTGGGTTAACAGACCATCAATTTTGTAAACACCATTTTGCCTTTGGTATCATCTCAAATATCACCAGAAACCACGGCACCAGGTGAAAGAGTGGTGCAAGCACCAACACAGTCTTCCACTTTTTCCCACCAGTTGAAAAAAATACACATACCTGTTCCAACAAATGGATCATATACAACATCGTTGGGTTTTACTCTTGCGTGGTTTGCCATGATGAAAGACAGGCAGGCATCCATGCTTGTATTTCCAATGAAGTGTCTCTTCTTTACACTGTAGGATTCAATGAGCTCTCTTTGACCATCTGCAATCTGTTGAAACATTTAAAATCCCTGTCAGGCCCTGGATACGAGGCTTACAGACTTGCTTAAGTGACACCATCCAAAACCACATCACTTCATAACACATCACCTTGCTTTCTGACATCTGAAAATAACACAGACATCTTTCCAAGCAACAGATATCTTGGTTCAACACCCAGGTAAATTCTTCAAGACAGAGGTTAAAAATACACAAACATTTTAGAGGGAAAATTCTTTTGAAGAAATTACAATTAGAGAAATTTTGCTATTATTCTAAATATCAGAAAAACAATTCCTGGCAATTCAGAGTTAAAAGGATTTTGAAAATCAGAGGATTAGAAATGCATGTTAACGTGTGCACACACAAGCATGCTTAAGGTCATACAGAATTTCTTTTTTCACTAGCATTTCTGTCCCACTCAAAATCTAAATTTAGGATAGAGCTGACAGATCAGAATTTAGGGAAAAGCAAACAAAGACAAAATGCTAACATTTTTACATCAGACTTCTGAAGTATGTTGGAGAAGTCCAAAGCAATCCGGAACAAAACACATTCAAACACTATCCAGCACTATCTCCCCCACCCCTGCTCAGCATCAGTCTTGCTGGGTGAACAAAATACACTTGCCTCTTTTTTTTCAAGTTGGTTTACTCATTTTTAAACACTTTAGGAATTCGGCACAGACGGGACAACAGCTGCAATGTTTTGCAGCATTGCCACAAGCCGGGGTGCTTGCACATTAATCACAGGCATGGAGAATATTCACAGGCCCTAACAGATCACTTGGATCTCTAACTTCCCTGTATACAAGCCACTGACCATGGCTGTACAACCTCTGCAGTGGTTCTCCCTCCTTCCAGCTGCCCTTGACCCAGGGCATTGCAAGCAGATATTCCCATCAGTGGCTAGGGTCATTCGGGGAGATATCCTTTGAGGAGCCACGTTTTCCTCACAAAAACATGAAAGACCAGATCAGATTTCCTCAGAACACCCTAATAATGCAGCAGGTTTAGAGCGCTTATGGCCAACAGGCAAGAACATTTGTAGTGACGACCACAGATGAGAGGCTCCGGACAGTTTTTGTACTTGGCTCCTTCTGCCCTGTCGGTGTTCCCTCAGGCAGGTACCTGCCCGCCGGCTGGACTCGCTGATGTCCAAAGCCTCAGGGATCAGCCTACGCTTTTCCATGGAGGGGCCTGTCAGCATCACTTGAAGCACTTACAAAATGCTCCAGTGGGGCTGATGCCACTCAGCAGGCCCACTAGCCATCTACAGCTCCGTACATCTTTCTGTGTGTTTGAAACAGATGGTTTCAGCTGCAGCTGCATCCAAAAAGATGTAACACACCACCCTAGCTGTGCAGTCTCACTGCTGTGCCGAGTGAGCATCCATCTCTCAGTGGATGGCAAGATAAAGGTGTGTTCCCAGATACAACTTCATTTTTTCCCACCTCTAAATTGTTCAGTAAAGCCACTTTTTCCTAGTCACAGTAAGGACTCCCAAGACTTGCATGAGAGCATTATGCAATGACAGATTCGGACAACTGTATTTTCTGCTTCTATTAGAAGTCAAAACATTTTTTTACATTTAAACTGAAGTACACTCTCCTGAAAATAAAGCTTATAAGAACAGAAACAAGCACACTCACGCACCCATCTACCAAAATACAGATGAATGGGCTCTTCTGGAACATCATTTGGGTTCATTCCATAATCTTCCAAAATCCAAAAGATGTGTTCTGGATTCTTTAAATTTACTTTTCCTTTGAATGGCAGAAATTCAAGGGCCTATACAATAAAGAAAAACAGAGTCAAAAAAACACAGGGTCAGGTTTTTTTTAAATAGGTACCTTCCCCCTCAAGAAAAAACCCCCCAAACCTAACAAACAAACAAAACCAGCAAAAAAAACAAACCACAATTTCACTTGTGAGAAATGGCATATTGGTATTAAAAAGTACATTCAATTTCCTCTGGATTTTTAAAATGCCTTTCTTGTGAACAAAAATAGCTCAAATGATTAAGGATTAGAAATCAGGAACCATACACGTTTTATTAACTGAATAGACCTCAACTTTAGCAGAAATTAACCGTGCATATTAATTATGCAATTTTCAAGTTATTAAAACAACACTGATGATGAACAACGGGATGTGACATTTCAGTAACATGCAGCTACAAATTTACATACTCAGCATTATTTCATGTACACAAAAACTGAACAAAAAGGGAAGAATAGCTACTACTAACACAGATAATTTCAGTCGCCGTAAATTAAGTAAATGGAATAAATAGCTGCCAAAATAGAATGTGGAAGAGCAGAAATAAATAGTAATTTGGAAAAATTACCATAAGCAGTAATTTGGAAAAATGTCCTAATTGAAATACTGATATAGTTAGGAGGAGAGCTCGAGTGCAGACAAGAGCATGATGACGGAACAGGAGATCAGCACACAATCCACAGCTTGCAGCTGAAGTCACTTGTTCCACATTCTGCAACAATAAAAGCCTCATAAGGAGGTCAAGTAAACAGATTTTCCAAAAATCTAGCACCTAACTCTTGCCATTTGAATCTTAATAGTTTTGAGCAATAAGCTTCAGTTTCCGCAGCACACTGGGGTGAAATCAGCACTGATACTTGTTTGGCTTAGTAGATGCCTTACACAGTCGGTTTAGAGGGGAAAAAAAGAAGTCGTCAGTTCCGAGGGAATGTTAATTCAGACACAAAGATCTCATTTAGATCTGGTAAGACATAAGCCATAAATTTCCTTAAGATCTTCAAGAAACCCAAACTTAAATACACTGATAGCATGGAGTAAGAACAACATGGAATAAATTACACTAAACAAAGATTTCTTAACCATCTACTTACATCAATCTTTTTTATTTTCTGTGCTTGGGTCAGTGTTTTATTAAATGTATGGATATGTATTTTGTAAGTAGAGTCTGACTGTAGATATGGAAGCTGAAAAAAACCAGGCAAAGACATTTTCATTAGTACAGATGCAGTGCTGTTCAGTGGGCTTAAGGAACCATATTATCCAGATTCTTCATATGCATACCATCTTGTCTGTTGGATAGTTCTTCAAAGATGCATAGAGCTCCCCTGCCGATCTTCCATGGCCCCACAGCTCAAATATAGACCTGAAATTACAACGTTTTTGAGAGTGCAGTCACACAGAACAGGGAAAATGCCGTACAGATACTTACTCCTTTTAACTTTCTTAGCCAACATATTTAGGCTTTACTTCATGAAGTATTAAAGTGTGGCATTTAATTCTTGGCAAATGTTTTAGTTTTTGTTTGTAACGAGGACAGGCTTATTTTTAATCCTGGGCTGATATTTCACTGATGCTTTTCTTTGTTTGGTAACGTACCTAAAGCTTCAAAGCTTTTCATATTAATTAGCAGTGCAACGGAGGTGCTCCAGTGATCTTACTCTAAAACTAACACATCTCCCCACAACCAGCAGTAGGCCATAAAAATAAGCCTTGGGCTAGTTATGCTTTCTACATAAAATCAGCATACGTTAGTTGAGAGAGCACAGTGTGCAGAACATCTGCAAGCTGTTTTGTCATATTTTACTTCCTTAATTGCCTACAGCTGCTTTTTGAAGTGCAGCACTCCATTCTTCAGGCAAGAGAGGAGAGCCCAAGTCATTGCAGGTAAAACTGAACACCTGACACAATAAGCACTCAACAGGGACTATGCAACATTCTGCAGAGGGGCCCAAGCTCTGAGGAACACAGCAGAAACACCAGAAATTTAGTCAGAGGGACATAACACACCTATGTGGCTTCTCATCCTGAGCCATACCTCAAGGTCTCTCTCACTGGAAGGCATGTTATTCAGAGGCCTCTAAAAAGGACCAGATGGAACAATCATACTCCAGCATATCCCTGTGCTCTTGAATTTCCCAGAAGGAACCTCTGCTGCAGCAGTCTGGGCTGAAGGCTCAGATCCCAGCACCAAGGGACGGTGACACAACCTTTCCCTTCCAAAAGCGATTGTCAGTTTTCACCTATCACTGGTTTTATCTTTTAATTCCATATATTTCAGAGCAAGCCACTAACTTAACATTATACAAGGCACAAAAAACATGAGTGACGCTACAAGTACGGTCTCTGGAGTGAAGAACACCATTTCGACACCCTGAATTGATCCTACACTGAGTACAGAGGACAGGCATGCTAAGAATCTGTCATACAAGAGCCTTACAGGCTTCGGTAACATCTCAGTTCTAGAGGGAATGAGAGACTCTCTATTTTATGACTCCATACAAAATATAACAGACCAAAATTCCACAGCTTATGTTACTATTTTCAAGATTTTTCATCTCTTACTTTGCACATACTGTCCGCTTCATTAGTCCCCTTGCCATCTCTTCTGAAGGAATATTCAGAATCCAAAATGGAGACTGCAATCAAAAGAAGGTAAGTGATGCAAATACTTAGCTGGAGGATGTCACATGAATTACACACCCACACAATTCTGTCCCATAAAAACAGAACATGCATACTGAAGATCAAAAAATTTAATTTAAAAAAAAAGTTAACTTTAACTATACACAGAATGTCAGGATAAAATAATTAATTTGAGACAAAACCGTTTACTCAGTTTGAATGTCTGAGAAATTCTGTTATGTATTTAATTTTTCCAACATAATTTTGACTTGGCAAAATATTGTTTGCACTTCTCTTGATTATTCATCCTCTAAAGACTGAAACCACCTCATTACACACAAGCAGTAACTAAATCCCAATAACATTTTCTGACCAAGCACGGAGACCAGAATCATACAGCTTCCTAGCCGCACTCCTCGTCTGTCTGTCTCACTGATTTAGAGGCAAACACCGATTCCAAACTGCTGTTGAGTGTTTTCAGGGTTTAGCTATCCTAAAAAGCAAGGAGAGCCTCCCAGCAGATGGCACTGCTTCTTTTCATGCTGGTAAAGTGAAGACATCCTGAGGTGCATTATATGTATCTTTTTTTCAGTTCTGAATCTTTACTGAAATTGAAAAGTTCTAATTTTTGGGAAGATTCCTGATTTTCCTAAGAAACTTCAATACTTATTCAGCTACTTACATTTAACAAAAATACGGTAAGGAACATACTTGCATACTCTACACACACTCAGGTAAAATATTTGGTCCCCACTTACATTTACCCGGATTTCCTGCTCACCACTGAATTGTCCACCACAAAGGGAGAGCAATGATGTTATTTCCTGAAGTGAAAATATAAAGGTCAGGCTTTAGAATCATTAACTAGTAAAGAAAGAAAAAAAAAAAAAAAGAAAAGAAAGAGCAGCATAACACAAATTCTAGTGCAGGTGTGGATAGGGCAGAAGTTCACAAGTAAATTCAGACTGTGTATACTGTTCATGAACTGAAAATTAAGATTTTCCTCCTATAAAAACAGCTTTCTCAGAATTCACTAGCAAATTTCAGTAATCAAATCCCACTGCTTTGCGTTTCCTCCTTCATCAGAATCTCTACTGTTCAATCCTACACTCTCAACAATATTCCTCTTACAATATTACGCACTGTCTTGTTAATGTATTTTCCTGACTAATTCACATAAAAGTGATGTTTCACTAGTAACACTGACCCAGGGCCAGGGTCAGCAGATCATCTGGCTAAAGTATCTGTCCTTGCTTGTTTCATAAAGTTTTTGACAAATTACGTCCCTAACTCAGCCCTAAAGTGAGCCAGTCACCAAATACAAGAAAATGGCTCTGCTTTTTTCAGCAGCTGTATCAACCAAGTGTCACCAAAACCTTGGTGGTAAAAAGAAAAACTTTCTATATTACATATCTATCATCTTCTTTTTACTTCATC
>VYZQ01013828.1:0-19221 GCA_013400655.1 Mystacornis crossleyi | reverse complement strand
ATTTTATTTTATTTTACTTTTTAAAATATTGGAACATTTTATTAATTATTCCTACTTGTGATGATACTTCTTTTCATATGCCAGTCCCTTACCTACTACTATTATTATGACATAAGCAGAAAACAAAATTCTTTGACATTTTAAGAAAATTATGACTAAAATGTTAAATGATTCCAGAGAAATTCAAGCTTTAAACTTGGATGTACTTTTTCCCATGATCTCATAAGAAGATTTAAGAGTAATGTTTTCTTTTTGCATGAATATTCAGGTACTAAAAATAATAAACCCATTAGCTGTATTAGACAAGGATTTTTCTTCTCAGTCTGTACTTTGAAACTCCTTTCCCTTGAGGTTACTTCCCTCCCTAAAACTAAAGAGAAGAAAAATGGCATCTTATTGTACTGCTAGTAGTTTGGGAGGCATATTTTTGTGGATTAACTTCTGACCTTTCCATACGCCAGGCTAGGTGCTGCTTGGCAGCGGCGACTTCCCCATCTGTGTGAGGAACTGACTGAAAGTTCTAGCATGTGCAATGACTGCATTCATTTTGAGTACTTCTCTCCACAACTGAATACGTGGGCTACTCTGTGGCCATCCTGTGATAGAACCAAATTATTTTCCAAACAGAAAACCTTTCTTTGTGTTACACATTCAAATGCTGTAAATGATGTTCACTGATCTGATAGAACCCACCTATCAAATGGAGAAATAACATGTCAGTTTCAATCCCACACTTAAAACTCTTGTTGGCAGGACGTTTTATGACATTACTGCCATCCTTTCAGGTGAGGTGGAGTTTCTCTGCAGGAAACAGAGGTCAGAAATTTGCCTTTTTATGTGCACACCCACAAACTTTCAGAAGCTGTCAGCCAGTGGTCTCTGTACTGCAAGCACTGACGACTACAGAAAGTTGTCTTAGTTGATTGACATGCAGCTCTTCCAACTCTTTTTTTCTGGTATCAGAAAGCATAATAAGCCCATTAGCTAAAATGAGTGACTCTTCCTCTTTTTGGTTTCTCTGCCGAAAAATTCATCCATTTTAAAAAGCTGAACTTTTAAGGCTAAGCTTCTGAATCTTTTAAAAATATTTGTTTGGGTTTCTGTGGAGGATTTTTTGGGGTGGGGGCTTTTTGTTTGTTGGTATTGGTGCACCTTTTTTTTTTTTTTTTTTGAGGGAGAGATTGTGGTTTTGATTTGTTGGCTTTTTTTAACTCCAACTTTCAGCAGACTTATGAAGAAGTGTTGCAAAAAAGCTCCTTTCAAACTGTTTCTTTTTGCTATACATTAGGTTGGCTCATAGACAACATATTCCTGAGCCCCCAAAGGGGGTCAGTTAAGACTATTACTGCCAGGTATGCTCATGAGAGGGAAATGGTATTGCTTTCAGCATGAAGGAAAAGGGGAGAAGAAGCTGGAGGAATGTAAGGGATAACAGTAAGTAGGAGGAGGTGACTGCTGCAATCCAGAAAGTCCTCCCAGCATGCAAACATGCAGCTCACCACATTCTTGCTCTGTGAGAAAAAGGGAAAACACCAGTGTAAAGGATGCTGCAGGAAAGGGGAAAGTGACAAGAAAAATGCCACTGCGATGCTTCTGAAAGTCTCAATACTTTGAACTGAATTCAGAGATACTAGAAGAAAGATTTCCACTGACTCAGTCCTTAATCTGAAGTGTACCATTTGACATTAAAGATTCATGCAGTTAGACTTTCCTTTTTCTTTTACGCATCTGTCAAAATCATAAGTCTATCTTCGTCATGTATTAAAATGATACTGGACTCTTAACTGCCTGTTTTCCTGTGGTCATTTTGACTTAGGAAAAAAATCTAGTCAGCCTAGTCAGTCAGGTCACAGCACATAACCCTGAATTGTGCTGCTGGATGAGAAAGGAAGGAGACAGAGATATGATATCTTAGTAAATGGAATATGAAACTGAAAACCTCCACATCTGTTTCTTCTGTTAACAGGGAACTTTAAGGCTTTCCTGTAAGATAAGCGACAACTATAAAAAAGAAATAAAACTGGCTTTTTTACATGATGTTCTTGCTCTGAGCTCATCTGATATTCACTTGCCCCCACATAACTGACTCATTTGCAAAAAGCTTTAAGATGCAGTGGTGAATAAAGTACCATAAAAATAGAAAATGTTAATCTAATGCTATGCAAAGATCTGCTAGGAGTAATTCAACAGAAAAATAGGTAATTACTAACTTACGTGAAGATTTTACCTTAGAAAAGGTGATTTTTTCCCCATTATATTAACCTCTCCCAGTGGGCCAGCTCTGGCCTTCAGAGTGTTTTTGACTTCATCTTCTGGAGAACTAAGAGCTTGGGAAACACACTCAAGTAATTTGTTTAATTGACAGTTCAGCCAAACTACTGTCAACCAAACGCTGAAGATTAAAAGTTTAATCTTTTGCTTAAGTACTTCTGCAGTAATATATTGTTTAAAGTAGCTGCCGTTTTTGAGTTCTTGAAAAAAGAAATGGTGATGCAGCATAAAGCATGTGTCTGAAACGGAGAGGTAAGAAGACAAGAATGTGTAAGTAAACCTTAATCATGGCCCAATGCATGGCCATGTCCCTTAAATTCTCTTTGACAACAGCTCTGAAGTGGACTTGAAGAGAGTATGTAGGAGAGGGAAGAAGCCTTTGAAGCAGGCTGTCCTAAGAGTTCCAAGCTTGCTCTGAAATGTGTGTTTCTTCCGATTTTATTTGTTCTTATGGCAAAGAACAGTACAGGGTGTTCCTGAAAGTCAAATACTCCAGCTCCAGCTGAAGTGTTCAACTCCAACTATTGATACTTTGTGATGGTTAATGGAAGGGATACTTTTCCTTGAATCCATGGTGGCACAAAGTGATGATGTCCTGGTGCAGATGGCAGGAAAAAAAGAGTATCTTTTCCATGAGAACTGTTTCATAGAAGGGTTTGGGGTTTATTTTTGGTTTTGGGTAGTATATTTGTTGGTGTTTTTTCCCCAAATATTTATGAAAATCTCTTTCACACTGACATTCTTGTGATTTTGAAATGCACTTTGTGTTTGGTACTGTGGTTTTAAGTACATTTTTTAAAAGATCCTTGAGTACCTTTGGTTTTAAGTACTTTTTTTAAAGATCCTTGAGTACCTTTGCTTTCAAAATCTTTTTTTTTTTTTTTGGTGGGGGGTGTGGGGTGTGGGAGTGTTTGGGTTTTATTTGTTGCTCTAAAATCCAAAGCATTAAGCTTCTGAATCGTTTGGAAATGTTTTTGCTTGCTTGCTTGCTTTTCTTTTTCTTTTTCTCCTTTTTTTTTTTTCTTTTTTTTTGAGGTGAGGGGTTTGGTTGCTCTAGAGTCCAAAGCACTAAGTAATACTTCTTAAAATTCAGTTATCTTCAGAGTTATCCCATGAAAAGGAAAAATGAATAATCCAGGGATTACTGAACCTGGCAGAGCATGAAAGGAAGATTTGTGCCCTCAGCTACTTCATTCTGCCATGACCTTAGCTGTGTGCAGCAGTAATTTTGATCCTCTAGTGTAACTAAATAAAGTACAGTTACTTTCTCAGGTGCCAGTCCAGCCTGCTGTTATCAAAGAACAGGCCTCAAATGGAAGCAGGCAATAAAAGGCCTTGATTACTCTTTGGGAATAGACAGTTCTGAAAATACCCCATTTAACATTAATCACAAATAAATTCCAAAATGATTCTTAACTGAATTATTAAATATTGAACAAACTGATTTAGCTTTGGCTAGTCTATGAGAGTAAAAAAGGCAAAAAATCTCCTATACTGGCAGCCTCAGTTCTATGCTGAAAGCTCGTCTTCCTTTTGAAACAGCAATTTCATGCTTTTTTAAAACAGATAAACAGACTAAGCACTTACTCCATCTCATTGAGGTCCAGGAGCCAATACAGTATATAAAGCAGGTGTTTCAGCCTTGAGGAGATCATAATTCGGATAAAGCATGAAAGTATAATTCATAAATAAATGGATTAGATTGGGCTAATACTTCTGAGGATACTCTATCCTTCATAGAACCTATGAAGTTTTCTCTTCATTAAAAAAAAATAAGAAGTAAGAGAAAAACAGCCAAAAAAAAAAAAAAAAGGCAGGTGGGCTATATGTTACAATATTGTTTGCAAAGTCAAGCATCTTGTTCTGCAAAGATTCCAGAGTTAAGTATTGTACAAGTCTGTGCAAGTATGGAGTAAACCAGACTTCATCATAGGTTATAGCTACTTTTGCATTAAACTTCAAAACTTCTTTCTAACACCATTTTATTTAATTTAAACAATTTAAACACCATCTGAGTAGGCATCAAGAACGGAAAGAACTCCATTGTCAAGCAGTAAGAATCAGTAAAAGTTCTAATTAAAGCAATCATTGCTACGAAACAAGGAAGAGGAAGACATGTTTGCATTTGGACAGAGTTGTGCTATTTGTACTATATGAGTTCATCCCATTAGATCACTGCAATGTGCTCAAGGAGAAGGAATATTTTCTAAATTCCCCTTATCATTTTACCCACTGGTGAAAAAACTGCAGGACTGTTTTTAAATACTTGAATGAAACCAATACTCACTTGCCAAGCTGAGATTTTCAATACCTGTAACAAGTTATCCCCCCAAAAATGAAAACTATGAAATGTAATTGTCCTTTTAGCTTTGCAAATTTTCCCAGGAGAACATTCGTAAATATGTATTAAGAATTATCAGATTGAAACCAAACTAACACAAGAAGAAATGAAGAGGAATATACTGTATTTGATACACTTAAATAGCACGCATTCCATACTAAGAATGGTGGGTTGATGAAAAATATTTCTCACTTTTTTCACCAATTTCTCCTTTTATGCCATTTTCTCCTTAATTTCTCTTGCTGTCATAAGCAGTTAACTACATATCCTTTGTAGCCCTTTTAATCCATGAAAATGTAGTGCAACAAACCTCCACAAATGCTGTGTCAGTAGAATTTAAGGAGTGACCTATGCTGGAAGAGAATGAATGTACACTCACTTCTGTTCTGCTGAGACATTCATCCATCCTGGAGATTATGTAGCTGCAAGGAACTGATAATCTGGGTAAAGATAGGTCAGTTCACGTTCTCAGCCATTTGCTGGATGGAGTATATTCTGTTTTGGCAAGTACAGTGAGGTTTTCCATCGCCTTGACATTTCCACAGCAGAAAAACCCTTTCCAACTTAGTACCTTCAACTTCATTTCTGAACTTAGACCTTCAAATTATAGAATCATAGCATATCCTGAATTGGAAGGGACCCATCAGTATCATCATACTCTGTTGTAGTGCACAAAGTAGTTGGCTTGTTCACATAATATACCGTACTGGACATAATTACCTCTGTACTAACACGGTCCATCCTGTATCCTCTCCTTCATAACTTGGTGGTGATGTAACCTCACAGCCCCTTCCCTTACCCCTTTCATATTAGCAATACATGGCCTATTCCCCTTCCCCCATCCCTCCTGGAATTCAAAAAGACCACCCAAAAGCCATTTCCTTCCCTTTTCCTTCTGGCAGGGTTTCAATAAACATCTCCAGGAGGAGCCCAGGGGAAAGGGCCCCCCGAGTCTTTTGTCTTTGTTCTCAGTCTCCCTGTTCCCCCAGGGTTCTAGGCTAGCCAGATTCGAACCCCCCAAGACCAGGGTTAGATCAATGCTCAACTCCTGCCCCTGAAGAGGATGTCTCAAGAATCACACCATGTGCCTGAAAGTGTTTTCCAAATGCTTCCTGAACTCAGGCATGGTGCTGTGACCCTGGAGAACATGTTCCAGTGCTCAGCGACCTGCCGGGTGAAAAATCTTTTCCTGATATCCAACCCAAACCTCCCCTGATTCAGCGCCATGCTGTTTCCTTGAGTCCTGTCACTGGTCACAAGAGTGAAGAGGTCAGTGCCTGTTCCTCCATTTCCCCCTGGGAAGATGTTGAAGACCTCAGTGAGGTCTCCCCTCAGTCTCCTCCAGGCTGAATAGAGCAAGTGACCTCAGCTGCTCCTCATAGGCCTCCTCTCCAGACCCTTCACCATCTCCATGGCCCTCCCTTGGACACTCTGNTGTGGAACCCCACTAGTGACAGGTCACCAGTCTGGTGTCATCCCATTCACTGTGACACCTTGTGCCTGACCCATGAGCCAGCTGCTCACCCATCACATGATGTGTTTATCCAGCTCTGGGCTGGACATTTTCTCCAGTAGGATCCTGAGAGACACAGTATAGAAAGCTTTATGTAATCCAAAAAGATCTAACTTAACTGGCTTCCCTTGATCAGCCAAGTGGTTTACCTTGTCATAAAAGTAAATCAGGTTGGACAAGCAGGACTTTCCTCTCATGATGCTGTGCTGGCTGTGACCAGTGCAACTAAAGACACTGTTCTGGTCAANGTGTTTTTCAATACCTCCCAGAATAATCTTCTCCACAACTTTACCAGGCACTGAAGTGAGACTGACAGCCCTGTAGTATCCAGAGTCATCCTTCTTGTCCTTCTTGAAAGGTGGGAAAACATTAGGCAGCTTTCAGTCAGCTGGGACCTCTCCAGATTCCCAAGACCACTCAAATATCATCAAGAGAGGCTTTGCAATGACATCAGCCAGCTCTTTGAGGATTCTTGGATGAATCTTATCAAGCTCTATAGATTTGTAGGGATCTGGAGCAGCAGATCTTGCACAACCTCAAGGTTAACTGGGACCTGATCATTCTCAGAATCTTGGTCCTCCTGCTCAGGGCACTGAGATCCCCTTGGTCTGTCATCCATGTTGAAGACAAGCAAAGACTGCATCAAACACCTTTGCCTTGTCCCTGTCCCTGTTTGTGAGCTGACCATCCTCATCCTGTAATAAGCTGATGTTATTACTACTCTACTTTTTGCCATTAATATATTTGAAAAAACACTTCTTATTGTCCCCAAAAATTCTGGCCAGCTTTAACTTCAGCTGAGCTTTAGCTGCACAAATTTTCTCCCTACAGTGGTGAGCAGCATCTCTGTCTTCTTCCCATGTTACCTGACCTTGCTTCCACTGCGCATATTCCTTCCTTGTTCACCTCATTTCCAAGAGAAGATCCGTGTTCAACCAAGCCAGACTTCTGCCTAGCCTACTTTTCTTTCAACATTTAGGAACTGCCTGCTCCTGTACCCAACAAACTGTAAAAACTCTATATTCCCTTATAGAAAGCGTGATGTGTCTGATAGCAATGTTACTCTGCAAGACCATTTCCATGCCTGGGCTCTGCCATTCTCAGCAATGTCTGAGGAACAAGGTCTGCGTGAGATGAACATGCATGGGGACTGTGCCCTGCCCTGAAGATGGGGACCCAGTGTAAGAATGACATGGACCTCTTGGAGGGAGTCCAGAGCAGTGTCACAAAGATGATAAGAAAGCTGGAGCTCCTCTCCTAGGAAGACAGGATGAGAAAGTTGGGGTTATTAAAGAAAAGGCTTAGGGGAGACCTTCTAGCAGCCTTCCAGTCCTTATAGGGGGCTACAAGAGAGCTGGAGAGGGACTTTTCAGAAGGACAAGATAGTGGCTTCAAGCTGACATAGGACAGGTATAGATTAGATATTAGGAAGAAAGCCTCTACTATGAGAGTGGTGAGGCAGTGGCATAGGTTGCACTGTGAATTTGTTCATGCCTGTCCCTGGATTTATTCAAGGCCAGGTTGGTCAGGGCTCTGAGCAACCTGGTCTAGTGAAAGGTGTCCTTGCCCGTGGCAGGGGCGTTGGAACTAAGTCAAATCCAGGGTATCTTCCAACCCCAACCATTCTATGGTTCTATGGTTCTTTGATACCACCCAGCACTACATCTGTTCCTTACAGGCCTGTTTGATTTCCTGCCTCCTGTTTACTGTTTCTCAGGGACTGTGAATCATGCCTCTAAGCATTTCATGTTTCAAGCCTTCTGATGGATAAAGAACTTTTAGAAGCTATCATATCACTTTCTAGAAGCTGAGGTGCAGTTTGGGAACTCTTCCCTTTCCTGGCCAGCTATCTTATAGCTCCATTGGATTTTATGGGGTCAGTGTTAAAAAATTTGTCTGTATTTCCATGAACTTCAGCCTCTTTGTCTGTCCTTCCTCACCTGCAGCATAACAATAAAAAGCATATTTGCAAATTTAAGCAATATTAGCTGGCAGCTCAGGAGACAGCCAAGGCTTTTTGAGGTTAGTCTTGACAACAGCATCAGATATGCAGCCACAATTTATAAAAGGATAAGCTTTTCTGTTTGAACATAATCCCTTCTATCAAAATTCTCCAGATAATGCCATGTGTTACAAGCTTGTAATTGACTTCACAAAAAAAAATTATTTCTTGGGGCAATACCTGGACTGAACGGATTTTCTCATAGCCTATGGTTTCATTAAAACCTTGCATTCCATACATGTCTACATTCCCTCAGTACATTATTACTTCCCCCAGTCATGTTCCCTCTCCCCCTTTTTTTTTTTTTTTGTTTAGCAGGTGAAATAGGATTTGCTATCAGATCTTTTTATTCTTGTAGAATATTTTTATTCTGTAGACAAGTTATGAACTTAAGTGAAACATAACCCAAGCATAAAAGAAAAATATATTCACTTGCTCTAGTCCTGCTAGGTACAGTATCAGGTCCAGCTTTGAAATTCAATTTTTAGTCCTACCCATATCACAAACCCAGAAATGGCTTTTGTTTTGTAAATTTTGTATAGGAGAGCTGTTATACACCACTTGTGCAGTATTTTCTCATATTAGAACTGAGCTGAGCCATTTTGCTTTGCATCGTTTCAACCTCTCCCAGAATCATTGCAGAGAGGTACAATATCTGCCACTAGTTTACACTGCCTTTATGCTTTGCCCATTTACTTGTCTTCTTAGAAGCAAATTGCTTGGATGCAACTATTTTAATAAAAAGTGTTCCATTAGTCTGTCAAATTAAGAGATGTCCTCATTACTTAGTGCATTATTCACTATATTACTCTTCCTATTGAAGTACCAAAAATAAATCATCTCAAAATGCTCCTGTTTGTGGAATGAAGAGGAAACAACCACAGCTAGCGGAAGCTACAGTCTAAACATAAGCCTGAGGACACTCAATGAACACAAACAGCTTGAGGTGGTGAGAAAACACTCATAAAAGAGTGCCAATTGTCTCTGGTGCCAATAAGCTCTAGCTTACTGACTGCCCCCTCCCCCCCCCTTTTATTTTTTCTTTTTTGATGAGAACAGGTTTTGCAGATAAAGGTATTGATGAAGATTCTGAATGATTTTGGAAAATAATTCCAAGTCTTCTCTGTGCACATGTAGGAGGGGACTGCCCTGGACTGTCCCCAAATGCATCAAGGATAAGGACTTTATAGACCATAGACTGCTCCTACAACCAAAACGATTTGAGAATCTTCCAGGTTATAGGCTCCAGGTAAGTCACTCAGGTGTTGGTAAAACAAATCAGGTTTATCTTCTGTGTCAGCTGGGAGGACTGCAAGGACCAGCTGACATGTAAAAACATTCCGCAGTTTCACTTGGCAGTCTCTAAGGCAATTACCATTTCTGGCTTAAAAGGTTATTACCTTTCATCCAGCTGGAATTTGACAAACAGAGAGGACCTGGATTCCCCTCCTTGTAAATGGATTCAGTGATCTAACATCCCACAAACATTTCTTTTAACCTCTAGTAAAACTTTTTAAAAGATAAATAAGCATTTCTAAAATAAGAGACTAGCACTGCTTGAATATTGTTCTCTGTTTCAAGGGCACATTAACAGCTGCACACCTAACCAGATTTGCATTGTTCCCTGATCCTCCAGGCCTGAATGCCATGCTCATGGAGAGCACCTCCAGACAACAGGAAAAAAAATCTGTGATGTTTTTTGGATTTTCAGGGTTTTTTTTGAGATGGATAGAAAATTTCTGTGCCAGTAGGCTGGCTTAAACAACCTATTTCAAAAATTGAAGTACCTCACTTTTCAAGGTCATCACTTTTTTGACAGAAATTATTTTTACACTTTAATCACATTAATCAGTAAAGGCAATTTCATCTTTTTTCCTTCGGGAGAAAAACTCAAAATATTTTTCTGAAACTTCCTATTTAAGAGGAGGAAAAAATTTCATAAATTATTTAATAGAGGTAAAAGTCAACCCAGGAAAGCACTGTTCTGAGACTATGTTCTATACGGCAGTCACAAAAAAAAAAAAAAATTTGTATTAAACAAAACTGATATCTTTTATTCACCTAATCTGAAGAGTCATCAAAATAAGAACATTGTACATGTGCAGTATTAATTTCATTTTAGAAACCCTAAGCAGAAGGTTGTTTTGCATACAAAAAATGTTCCCTCTTTATTGTTACAGAGTGAATTTCTGATGACTGCTGTGGAAAAACAATTGGATACAGTACTTTAGAGGATAAATTAAAAAGAACAGAATCACAGTTTTCTTGCGGGGTTCTTTTCTATGAGGTTTATTTATGAAGAGAAAAATAATAGATCTTAACTCTTCTTCTGTATTATTCCACTCTCTCAAGAAACTTATGTCAGAGATATGCTGGGATACACGAAAAATGACAAAAAATATTTAATCAGATAAAGGTAGCTAAGATTTTAGCTATGACAAGTCTCATAGTTGCTCATCTTCCAAAACAAAGCAAAAAGAGAAATTAGATAGAAAAAAGAGCACAATAATCCTACTAATAAAATACGTTGTTCTGGAAGTCACACACCAATTACTAGATTATTTCAACATCTGAGTCATTAAAAAGTATTGCTTGTGATTTTTGAATTTCTAGATCTCTGCCAGCTTATAATATCAGGCAATCTGCAGAAATACAATTGATTAAAATTGAGTCACTTTGCTATCTCTACATTAGTTTTAAAGGGGTGAGGTCATGCCATGAGCTGAACAAATTGCTACTTTTCTACAAAAGTGCTCCACACCATGCAGCCAAAATAATTTACAATTAGGATGAAACTTTCTTCTTAGCTTATATAAAGCTTGCTGAGCAGAAGATAGCCACATGAAGATATAAGTTCAAGAGCCAATATTCAGATCCATGGCACAAAAATGCAAAGGAACCCGTATCTTTGGTGGTATCACCCTTATCTTTTAAGGGTAAGCAAGAGCAGAGATATCATCTAACTGTTTTATAAAAGACAACCAGTTGGAATTTCCAAAATTAAAATGAATAGGTTTTCTGCCACAGATAAACAAGCCAATTATTATGCCTATTATCTTTATGCATAATAAAATAATTGTCAAGCACTGTATTGAATTATGAGTCACTATTTAACTTTCTCAAATTACAGTTTGCAATAATCAGTGTTAGAGGTATGGTTATTGGACTGTAAATTATTTCAGTATGCCAATAATGCATTTAACATCACAGCAATGTTTCTTCATAACCCAATTTCTTATTATTGATTCCAGGTATTACAATTACAATGCAAGAATTTTTGTGATAATAAAAAAAATGCAGTGACTCGAGACAGTTAGCTATTTAGTGCTTGTCAGAGAATATTTCTCCCTTCTGTTCTATTTTCCCGTTAGACTACAAATGTATTTATATTAGTTTATTAAGAGTTGCTGCATGAAGTTTTGTTGCTTGGTGCAGGCTGCTGCAGCACGACTTGGGAGTTTACCCTCCCTGTTCCCCATGAGACAGAGTGAACTGAACAACTGAGAACCTTTATCTTTAGGACAGTACTCAGAAATGCTACAGCATCTGAGCTCTAAAACCTGACAAGCAATTCAGGCAGCTTGCTAAACTTTTAAACTTCTTGTGGGTTTGTTTAAGCAAGTGTCTGAGGTGGCTTGAATGGTTTTCACCCAGTGACCGCTGGTGGTGTGCCCACTGCATCGCAAACAAGCCTTAGAGGTACTGGAGTTGAGGTTCCCCTCTGCCTCATGGCACAGCCACGTGCTGCTGCTGAATGGTCTGGCTTAGAAATTCCTTTGTGCCTGTAGACTGGTGCTGTATGTGATGATTCAGTCATGTCAAGGAAACATCCACCAGCCGTCAAGGCAATGGAAATGCCAAAGCTGTTTTTGTTGGTACCTTTCTATAGTACGTACATTTCCATAGTACGTACATTTCCCAGCTCTTGAGGCCTTTTCCCCCTTACCGACAGCTCTAAATACTTGCAGGACTAGGGATTTCATGCTCCTGAGAGGTCAGGGAAGAGATATACTGGGAGGGAGATGCTGATCTGAGTGCAGAGATTGCAAGATTGACCGCTTGGTATGAAGTCCCATGGCAAAGCAGAGCCAAGACAGGCTGTTACTAGTCATGCTGGAGTATCCCCAGGCTCTGTAGAAATGGCTTTTGGTTGTCTGTGTCTGTCTGTGGCCACTCCACAGCAGTGCAGCTGTGCAGGGCAGCACGGCTCATGTAGTCCGACAGGCCTGGGGACTGAGCTGGGCCTGACAGGGGAAGAACAAGAACCTCCACAAGTACCAGGTCAGGGAAACACCAAGGAGACTTTGATCCCTGCTCTGCTGTGCAACTTGGAAAAAGATCCTAAAGGCTGAGAAGGGCCACGTAAATGTCTCACCAGACAGAGAGAACACTTTTTCTGACTGAAGAAAGACGGACAATTTATCAGCTCACTGAAGACAAAGCTGAGAAATAAGAGCCAACATGTGTGCAGAGAGAGCCCTGTGCTACAAGAAGGGATTTCTAGTTTCATCAGGTTAAGGACCTAATGAGGTCCAGAGAAAGCAAACTCGAACTGGTGTAGTTCAAACCAGGACTCACAGAAGACAGAAAAATGTGGAAAACAATTAACTCTTGGATGAGTACAACAGGAGAAGCAGACTGTTCTCTGTTTCTCTCTATGGCCTTCAATTATGTGGAGGAGGAGCAGATGTCTCTGCAAAAGAGCTGCTGCAATTAGGGAACCTTTCTAGGAAACTGCAGCCATCCCAGGTGACATGACCCAGGCTGTGGTATTCAGGAGGTACAACTAAATCTTTATCATTTTGCCCTTCATCCTTAAAGAGCAATGTGACCACACATAGTGCCTGCTTGTGCCAGATGAATTAAAAGAAGTTTTGTTGTTGTTCAGCAGTTATTCCCAATTCTGCAGGCAAAGACTCATCAGAAAATGAAGGCTCCCATAATGGGACACTGCTCACCATCCAGACCTTTATCCCTCTGTTAAAGAGACCTATGATTTATGTGTCATTGCAGATATGGCCAGTCCTAGACACCCCATCTCACAGCCACCACAGTATTGCCCAGGTATCTGCTCCCATTTACTTATTTGGTTTTGCTCTCAAGATACTCAGTTGCACAGAATTGGTAAAAAATAGGGCTGAGGAGGATCAGAAGCTACTTCTATTCTGCTCTCAAATATTACATTTATCCAGTGCAGTGTCTTCTACTGCACAGTCCTCTGGCTGTTCAGTGCTAGGATCTGGCACTCTCACAGATCTCTCTACAGCCACCAGCAATGGCAGTTCTAGCTAAATATGTATTTCTTTATTTTCCTTTTTTCTGTTGTTTTTGTTCGTTGGGTTTCTTCTTTTATTTGTTTGTTTGTCCTATCCAACAGGAACATTCCTTCAGTTCCTGCTGAAACTCTCTTCTCTCCCTTGGAGATCACCATTTTCTCATTCCAGTACTTGGCAATCTCTGGGAACACATGCAGTTCAGGAAAGCAGATGGGTTGCAACCTGATGGGTCATTCAGGCAGTGGGAAATTGAATCTTTACACCACCATTTTTCTTCCTTGCTATGTAAAATGGCTCAGTAATTCCGTAATAATCATCCTGATGCCAATGTCAAGACTGAATTGTCAGTCCTGTCATTGTAGTTACACTGGGAATGTAAATAGAGTCACAAAATACATAATCACACCCACGCCCACCCCCATTAGTTGCTGTTTGTCTCAGTTCAGAAATTGCTCCATGTTATCAGCAGAAAATGAGTCCATGTTGGCAAACTGTTGGATCATAAGCATCCTCAGGAAGGATCAAAACCACCTGCATTTTACTCCTAGATATGCCTGGGTATTTGCATATGACAATGGTTCCCCATGACTAGGCTTCTGTTCTCACCTCTTCTCTCACTCACGGTAGCAAGGGCTCCAAAAGAGATTTATCTTCTAGCACTTTCCTTCAGTAGAGTTGTGTTTTTTAATGAGGTTTCCTTTTTGACTCAATGTCAACAAGTTTAAGCAATCACCCTTTGAATAAACTCTTCCCATTCTCCTATTTATTTTTCTTTTTTCTTTTTTTTTTTTTTTTTTTTTATTTTTCTGCATATATCTGAGATGACTGCTTTGGGCACCCTTCCTTAAGCCTCGCTGAAAGCAGCCTGCAACAACTTGCACAAGCAGAACAATTTGTCTGCAAAAAGATATTTACTGACTTTCTAAAACCTCTGAGCATTGCTTCACTCCTCAGCATCACCCAGGGGTGATGCTGCACAACCCACCACATTAAAAAAAGGTAAGATTGTTTTAAAGACCTTACACCAACTTGTTTTCTTTCTGCCCTGTGAGTACACAAGTATCAGTGGTCTCAGTAAACCTGAATTCAGACATTTTTCTTTGCAAACCTGGGCAATTCTAACTTCCAAACAGACTAAACAAGAATCACCCACTATGGAAAATGTAAGATTCATACTTTAGTCCCCACCTGACAGATAGCAAAGAGACAGTTGTCACAGGGGCTCAGTGTGCTCAGTGTCACTGTGTGCTCAGTACTCTAGTGTGCAAGAACACAAAAGCCTTGGCATGGCTGTGCCACGGTTTCAGAAAAATGAATCACAGAATCCTAGGATATGCTGAGTTGGAGGGGACCTACAAGGACCATCAAGTCCAACTCCTGGCACTGTACAGGACCACCCCAAAAATCACACAATGCACCTCCTTGTCCGAACTCTTTGAAACTCTGTCAGGCTTGATGCTATGATCACTTCTCTGGGGGCCTGTTTCACTGCCCAAATATTCTCTAGGTGAAGAACCCTTTCCTGTTATTTAACCTAAATCTCCCCTGACATAGCTTCAGGCCATTCCATCAGGTCCTGTCACTGGTCACCACAAAAAATAGATCAGTGACTGCCTCTCCCCTTCCCCTCCGGAGGAAGCTGTAGACTGCAATGAGGTCTCCTCTCAGCCTCTTCCACCCAAACTCCTTGACTCACTTGTTTTATCTACAGTGGAAGCACTCTCCCATGGCCCACTAAAGGGTAATAGGGTACACTGAACAAATTACCAAAGACCACTCCCCTTCTCCACTCCACTGAATTAAAGCAAAGCATCTTCATAGAAACGAGCAATATCCTGCTATTTTCCCTTGCAGCTGGTAGTTTGTTCCATTTCTGCCCACTGCAGCAGCAGGTTAGTGAAAAGTTCCAGCCAACAGTTCTCAAGAAATAGCTCCAGAGTCAGCACTAGTTACCATCAGCTATAGATCCTACAACCCACTTTGTTGCAGCAATCTGAGTGCTACTGAGAGAAACCAGACCTGTGTTGGTGGGACCACAAAGCTGCTGCAGGCTCCTAAATTATGAGATGCTCAAATAAACTTTTGTCAGCTGTTCCTGCAGTCTGGAAAGGAGCATGCCTGGCTACCTCCTCAAAGAAGAGGCTGCTGGAAGAAACACAAGCCAAGGAGCCGGTTGTTCACTGGGCACAAGATTGGCCATGTTCCCCCACCCACAGTGCCCCCCCATTCTGTGACATGTAGGAAAATCTTCCTCACAGAATTTATCATTCCTTGCTGTGGAGTGAGTCTCAGCTCCTCACAACTCTCCTCACCTGTCCTACTGATGCCCTTAGACATCACCTAGCCCTCAGGAGAAGGCGACATGACACTGTCTGCATAAAATCTTGCCTCAGATATGGAAGAACAGACTTTTCTGCCTGACTTTCTTCTCTGTGCCTTTCTCTTTCAATACTGAAGGTGGAACCATGGAAAAAGGACTATGTTACCAAGCCAAACTGGTTAGTTAAAATTCTTAAAGATCCTGCTATGAATCCCCTTGATATTTTTCATATTTTATGTAGTTGCAGAAGATATAAAATTTCAGGAGGTCCAATGACACTCTGAGCCAATTCCCTTGTATCATAGCATGGTGACTATCGAATGCAACACTTACTTCTAAGTATTAAGTCTCTTCCTATTAGCTCTCTGTCTGCAAACTAACTCCATAAAGGCAAAAATTAGTAAACTAACTGCAAAGAAACATTACCAAAATCAAGATTCTCAGTTGCACTTTCAGCTTGTCCACTGGTAATAAATGCTCTTCCCTCAAGATTAGTAGTCAGTTCCTCCTAGATGATTTCAAACAGAGGACTGAGGCTGAATGCAAACCTGGCTTTCCTGCTATTCTAAATTATTATTGGTTCTCACTGGTTTCAATAGCTTTACAATCTAGCAGTACAGCAGATGTTAATTTACTATCACAGCCTTTCTGATTGCTTCCTAATGTCTTTTTCTGGTGGTGTGTATTTACAATCCAAATATCCACAATTATTGTGATCAGATTATATCTACAAACCACCAATTACTGGCTGGCTTGAGATGTATCAATGTAACACTGCTTCAGTATGTTAAAGTTGCAGTTTTATGTTCTAAGACCACGAACAGGAAACTTCAACCTTTCTCCACTGATCATTTCATCATGGTTTTCCAGCTTTTGATAACTGAAAAAAATACCTTTCCTTGTGCCTGGGGTTAGAGAGGGAGGGAATAAACCATACTGTACAGTATTGCTACAATAGCTTTAATGTACCACTCACTAGAAAGCAGATTATACCCTATATTAAGACTTCCTGATTTTGTCTGCCTTTAGCATTTGTTTACTTACACACACTCACAGAAAGACATATCCCTCTTTCCTATATCTTTCATCCAGATTCACAGTTTCACAGAGTTTCTTTCCCAGTGCCTTACAGACACTCAGTGGTAGATGAAGCCCAACTTTACAGCTTTTAATACTTAAGAGGTGTTGTCATTAAGGTAACCCAGGGAAAAACAGACCAACACTGTGAAAAATTTTTGTGACAGACAGCAAAGCACAGGGTGATAATACAAGCAGAAGCCCTAGAGAGGAAAGCTATCAAGGACTATTAGAGCATGGGGCAGCATCTGTTTACATAGGAAATACAGTCAGGTCTTTCAAAATGTCTGAACTACCTTGTCTTTTCCCAGATGACAATGTCAAATGAGAAGACGCATTTCAGGACAGATCAAAGTGTGTTTTTATTTCTACCTTCTATGAGTGAAGTCTCCATTTGCTTCAATTACTATTTGGAGGAACTGTTTTGCTTAGGTTGCTTTTCAAATTTTAAAATTCTTTTTCTTCCTTCTCTTGTTTCCTGAAGCAATGTCTTACTGGAACAGGGAGTCTCTTTTCTGTATTGATAACTGCCACAATCCCTCCTGTTTCTGGCACAAGGTGGTCTAGACAGAAAACTGCAGAAATATCTAGACAAAGAGGAGAACTGAGACACACAGTGCCTAGCACCTTTTCTTCTGATGGAGTGATGGCAAGACTCCAGCACTGGGGTAGAAAGGTTAGGATAAATGTCCACATGTGTCAAAGTGTGGGAAGAAAAGAATATTCCTAGAGGGAAAAGACTAAGAAGGGTCCAGACTACATCTATCTGTTGCTTAAATTTTACAAGTTTGCTGGTGCTGTGAATCTCACCTGAATTTTGTGAGACAGAATATCCAAATGCAATTCTACACTACAGGTGCCAGCTTTGAAATAAACACTTTCATGAGGTTCACAGAGATCAAAACTGTTGATTTCTGCACAGTTTGTTGGAGCAATTTTCAGAACAACACTATTTGCATTTTTTCCCATGCTTTTTTCTCATGATGCAAAATCACAGAACCACAGAATGCTTTGGGTTGGAAAGGAGCCTTAAAGTCACCTTTAGTTCCAACCCTCCTGCTATGGAAAGGAATCATAATTACTTTGAGAAACAGTGCTGTTCCCTTTAAAAATCAGTGCTGTCTATAAATTCATTATAAAATTTACAAAACTTTTGACCAAAAGATTACCTAACCCATTCTGATCTTACTTGATGTCCATTGCAATGACACTGAAATAACTCATTTCTCAACAAAAGAATAAAGTACTTTCAAATTAATACAGCACATCACCTAGTTCTGAAAATATTTTCACTTTATCCTCCAACCTGGGAGTTAAACAAACTTATCTTCTGCAAGTGGTAAAATTCCAGTAATGTCTTACATATGATCAAGAGGTTTTAGAACCACAAACTGAGTCGACTCAAATATATGAGCAAAATGTGTCATTCAGTGGAAGATGGTTTGCAAAGAAGTGCAATATCTATGTGAAGAAAAGGAAGTAAAGTAAAATTAAATTAGCCATCCATTTACAGATTTTACAGGGCAGATGGAAAATAAAAAAGGAAACAACATTTTTTACTATCTTGCTTTTCATGAAGATACTTAGTTTGTTCTTTTCCCACAACATGAATTAAACCCATTTAAATGCAGAGATAAATTTAGAGCTAACATTGCTCCCCTGCTCAAATCTTGTCACAGAGAACTTCCCCATGGAGAACTGCATGAGGTATCCACTGCCAGCAGGTTCTCCTGCAGCTGCAACTTCTGTGCACAGATTGCAGCAGAGCTTGTTGTTAGGCTCCTTATTTCTTTGAATCTCAGGCATTTCAGAGGACATTGTTGCTACTATTTTTTGTTCTTTAAAATTATATCTTCATCTAAGCTTTTTAACAAAAGCATTTAAGTTGAATCTCCCTTTTTTGACTCAGTGGTAATTTCATAAAAAACAGTTTACATAAAGAAATACAAGATCTGTGTTAGAAGGAGAAAAATGGTATACTTCACTTTCAGCAAATAACACAATATTGACAGATTTTCACAATGAAAATCCTGGATTTTATACCACTTGCATCTGCTTTTCATTTCCATTCTCTTGTGAAATCTCTTGCTGAAAGATTTCATGTCAGTAGTGATAGAAGCCACAGTGAAAAAAAAAAAAACAACAAACAGTGAATGGCAGTTCATGACTGAAACTGCCAAGAGGGAAAAACATGAAAATTTTCATTAATGAGGCAACTGAAAATATAGCTTTCACAATCTCCTTTTTATGAGAAATTTTCCCCTAAACTGTGAAAAATATTTTGGCCAAAATTTGCACTAGTGTTCCCTGAAAGTGTTTTCCAGAAAGACAAATTGCACTTAATGGAATAACTCAAGTGCTAACAAATGAATATCTTTTATATGCTTAACTTCTTGACAGATGTTGTCCTGGTTTGGACAG
>VYZQ01013819.1:8520-20866 GCA_013400655.1 Mystacornis crossleyi | reverse complement strand
AATAATCCTGGTTAAGGTTTTTTTTTGGAATCATAGAATCACAGAATTGTTTAAGTGGAAAGAGACCTCCAAATTCATAAAGTCCAACTGCTAACCCAGCAGTGCAAAGCCTACGACTAAACTGTGTCCTCAAGTGCCACATTTACATGTAATTTAAATCCCTCCAGGCACGGTGACTCCCCCACTGCCCTGAGCAGCTGTGCCAGGGCTGGACAACCCTTGCGGTGAAGAGATTTTTCCAAATATCCGTTCTAAACCTCCCCTGACGCAACCTGAGGCTGTTTCCTCTTGTCCTGTCACTTGTTATCTGGGAGAAGAGACCAATTCCCCCCAGCAGCATCCTCCTGTCAGGGAGATGTAAAGCACAAGAGCCCTGAGCCTCCTTTTCTCCAGACTGAGCCCCTCTAGCTCCCACAGCTGCTCCTCGTCAGACTTGTGCTCCCGACCCTTCACCAGCTTTTCTACACTTTGGTGGTAATAATTTTGCTAAAGATAAGAATTCTGGCTCCAGAATAGTACCATTAAATATACTTTACTAACAGTCTTCTAAATGACTGTGTTTTAAACACAATGAGAGAATTTTATGGGGCATAAACAGCTTTATGGATTTTCTTAGCTCAGACTTCACCCTGTCTACGAATTCCAGCCAGTAAATAAGAAATATACACATAATGGGATTGAAATGAACCATATTTGGGTTCAGACCCAAATATAGACCCTCACATACCTGTAGACTTCTGATGCAGCTAAAGGTGTGATGGCCAAACTTTTCTTAGCAGTCAGTGAAACACAATTAAGATATTTATTTGGGTTTTGGACCTGAGTGTAACCAAACAGTTTCACATTTTTTAAAACTATTTCGTATCTTTCTTATTTTAAAAAAACTTCAAATAAGACATGTTTCTTTTAATATGCATAATTCCTGTCAAATTTGTCAAGAGAATACACAAAAATGAAGGTCTGCAACAGGGGCAATGCATCAGCTGATTGAAATGGGGTTGGCAATGCAGCTTCCAGGCAGGAAGCTGTGTGATGAATTTAATTTTAAGTATAAATACAATTTCCATCACAGTACAGCTCTGATTTGCATAGAAAGCAAAGTGACGGATGCAATTTGTTAACACAAACAATTTAATTACTTTGTAAGAAAGAAAATAGCCCCAAAAATCAAAAAGGATGAGCCATCCAGTAGAGACTCAAATATAGCTATAGATGGTAGATATAGATTAGATATAGAGATAGAGATAGATAGATATAGTAAAGATATAGAGATGAAATACCTCTCATCCATGTCCTTCACAGGAAAGAAAGGTGGGGTGTGATGGGAGGCTGCAATAGAGTGGAAGGAACAGAACCAGAACTAAACAACGGAAGCTGAAGCTTCACATTTTGTGGCAGTGGATGTGAGTAGAGCAAAATGGATGTGGGATCCTCACAGCTTCCAGTGCTGCCTTAATGCCTCAGTGAAAGAGCTGTTCCCATGGGAGCAGTGTAAGATCTGCAGGTAGAACTTGCTGGCCTGAAATTCAGTGGAAGAGAGAGCAGATGATCTAATGGTTTCTTCTCCTAAAACCAGTGAATCTGTCACTGAACGCCTCGTGCCCTCAAGCACCACAGGCAGTGGGAGCAGAATATCACAAATTTTACAGGAGTAGAACATATTCTCGTACCAGGCCATCCTCACATAAATGTGAAGGAGTAGGAGCCAGATCTGTGATTTCTGGCCACTTAGAACAAAGATATAAAATTGAACAAAGTATATTTTCTTTTTGTAGATTCTTATGTAAAGCAAAGGAATGCACTTCATGGCTGATGGTGAGAAACATCACACTCTGGATGTCAGTTTGTGGACACCCCTTGAAGCACACATTAGCAGGATGCTCTACTTTGTAGTAGATAAAAATCCCTTTCTGTGCACTTCCTATGGTAGTTCATGAGCCAGGATGAGTCTTTTTCCATCACCCACCCCAGTGTATAAAATCATGGTAAAGACAGAAATTAATCTCCCAGCAAAACTACTCCTAGACTGCAGATAAACACCTTTTACCAGTTTAAAAGTAGATTTACTGACCTATACTTGCCCAGACTACATTTCCTCTACTAAAATGTATTCTGTTTGTTCCCTGGTAATGTGTCCTCACAACAGCCTTTTGATGATTCTTGTACTGCTGCTTAGTCATATTAGTATTTAATTCTGATCCCTGGCTATGTTAGCAGATGAAGAGAAATACACAGAATGAAGACATTTGTTTAGCAATGACTTGAAAAGGGTTTTTATTAGCTGGAATTGTGAAATTATCCGTTTTGTGCAGTATTTTGGGTGTTAACTAGCAACTCTGGGACCAAGAGCAGCTGTTGGCTGATTAGCTGCTCTGCATCAAGCACATCTTGATTCGTGCTTTTTTTCCTATGAACTGCCTAATAGTCCTATAGATAGGTGTGTGTGTAATTACTATAATTAATATGAGATAACTAATTAGCAGTGGTGTAGGAAGTACACAATCAAATTAATGTTCCTATGGTAATTTGGAAGAGAATGAATATATTCCAAGCAAGAAGATCATCATATTTTTCACCCCCAGTAGTGTTCTCCTTTCACTTGGGCAGCTTGCAAGATGCTTTTCCCTGGACAGACCTGGCATTTGGGCTGGGTTTTTATCAGAACAAATATGAAGTTATTAATTCAGGGTGGAAATCTGCTCAGGTATGCAAAATAGATTTTTTTTTTTTTATGTGCAGGTTTTCCTTATGAAATTTTTTAATTGGTTTAGCCTGGATTTTAGTACTCACTTCAAAATGATGCTAAAGCATCTCCTGGCAGCTCTCTGCCTGTTTTGGAGTCACGGTAGGTGTATTTTCTCACCCTAATACAAACCCTGAATTAGAACCTTGTGTCCAAACTAGAGGATGCAAATAAGATTAAAAAAACCTTCTTAAAAAAAAAATCAAAAAAATATATACCAGGAGAATGAGTGGACAAGATTTTCCCATTACATATTTTTTCTTCCATCATGCTCTGCTGTTGTCCTCAGGGACAGAAGTAGAGCAGCCACTAGTAGATATAATTTTGTAAGCCTACCCAATAATACAGAAGTGAAGGCCAGGGTAATGGAAAATGGTTCCCATAATCCTAAAAGGTTAGCTCAGGCACAGTGAGATTAGTGTTAGATTGACCTTAAATAAAACATTTCTGCCTGGCTTGTAAACTAAGACGTTTTATTTTGATCTTATTTTGATCTTATTGTTGTTTTGACGCATTCCCATAATCTTTTCCAAATCACAGTGAATTGCGGTAAGATTACTGAAGTTCCTTCAGGGGAAGTAAAACAATCTAGGTTTCCAAGGAAAATCTTCATGAACATAAAATAGCTTTCACTTGGGTTTTTTTGTGTTTTTTTTTTTTTTTTCCTCAAAAAGGCAAGATAAAAACACATCATGTTCCTCAGTTCATTCCATTACAGTGAACAACAATAATTTACATCCTTCTTTCACAGCAATGATTTTGTACCAGTTCAGGAACACACTTTGGAAAGTTTATGACAACCTCATACCTTCCCATTTGTTCAGTAACACAATAATCATTTCCAAGTGACAACAGCCCCAGATACAACACTGATGGTTTGGTACCAACGCCCTCTCGGTGCAGTCAGCCCTGTCGTGCTCTGGTTTGGCTTTAAGACATGAGTGACACTAAGATTTACAGGTTCAGTCTCTGTTTTCCACCAGCCTCATCAATGCTATGTACTTTAGAGAACGTCACTGGAACCTGCATGTCACCTACAACCACATCACACCTGGCAGGCAGTGTCTCAAGCATCTAAGAGATGATCTTGGATGCATTTATCAAAATTTAAAGAAAACCTTAATTGTTCCTCTGAAGCTTATAAAACTATTTTGATTTTTCCCCCCCTATAAATTCTAAGGACATAACTGAAGTAACAAAACCAGTTCTGTCCTATTTGTAAATACATTTTCATAACTGACATTTTCCCCTACAAATCGTTACTGGTTTATTTGACTATGGAATTTTGTGCAAAAAAAATATATTTCTCTTATTATCACATATTTGAAACTTCTAAATATTTATTTGTTAATAAATGTATGCTACATGAAGACAGGGATTAAGAGGAAAAATAGCATTTCTCTAACACAGGAGTCAAACTGAAATGAGATGGAGAATTTGCTGACCTTCAGCATCCAGCCAGCTCAGAGGAAAAACAGGAGAGGAGGGTGAAACGTTTCCCAAAACCAAAATTGAGGACGTAGGACAAAAAGTGTTCAGCAGAATAATAATTGTAGATTCATATTTCATTCCAGATCATGTAGCAAAAAAATGTATTTCAAGGAAAAAAAATATATAGAAAAGATAAAATATAATAANAGTTCTGTCCTATTTGTAAATACATTTTCATAACTGACATTTTCCCCTACAAATCGTTACTGGTTTATTTGACTATGGAATTTTGTGCAAAAAAATATATTTCTCTTATTATCACATATTTGAAACTTCTAAATATTTATTTGTTAATAAATGTATGCTACATGAAGACAGGGATTAAGAGGAAAAATAGCATTTCTCTAACACAGGAGTCAAACTGAAATGAGATGGAGAATTTGCTGACCTTCAGCATCCAGCCAGCTCAGAGGAAAAACAGGAGAGGAGGGTGAAACGTTTCCCAAAACCAAAATTGAGGACGTAGGACAAAAAGTGTTCAGCAGAATAATAATTGTAGATTCATATTTCATTCCAGATCATGTAGCAAAAAAAATGTATTTCAAGGAAAAAAAAAATATAGAAAAGATAAAATATAATAAAATTTCCTATCATGAGATCACTAAAAAATATTCTGTTTATTTCGATGCTGATGTGGGGTCAGATTCCACAAAAACAAGAGAAGAGAATCCCACAGCAGTCAATTGCCCTTTTTTTTTTTTAATTTCTGGGAAGTTCTCTATCACCATCTACTGGAAGAAAAGTCTCATTGCCCTGGCACGATGCAAGCAAAATAAATACGTTGGCTCTTTTGAAGACATAATGAGTTTCTGAACACTCCACTCTCTGAATTGAAGTAGATCTTTTCATCATGACTTTTATTTAAAGTGGTGCTACTATCCTGTTACCACCAGAACTGTTAAAAAAAATCATTATTTTTCATTAATTCTTATTCACAATATATTA
The DNA here is from genome assembly GCA_013400655.1 of Mystacornis crossleyi. Taxonomy (NCBI): domain Eukaryota; kingdom Metazoa; phylum Chordata; class Aves; order Passeriformes; family Timaliidae; genus Mystacornis; species Mystacornis crossleyi. The sequence goes on along the minus strand of VYZQ01013819.1, from coordinate 15,687 downwards.
TGATATATAATATTGTACACATAGGGTATAAAATATAAAATGTATTATAGGTGTAATATAAAACTATAAAATAAGTATTAAATGATTAATACTACTTCCTTTAATGTGACCAAAATTAATTCCATACTCCAGTATAGAGATCTTTACTTAATAGAGAAAAAAATTTGTCTGCTGTCACTCACACTTGGTTAATTATTCATCTTCCTGAATGGATGATGCTCCCCAAAAGTACTACCCAGAGTGGGGGAGGATTTTGAAAAACCCAAGCCAAGAGAAATTCTAAAAATTTTTCCCTAACTGGGAAGAAGAGCAAGATAAAGTTATTTTTGTGGAATAAGGGTTGCTTCAAGATATGACTGAAAATGCTTCAAAGACACAAAAAGTCATTTGTGCTCTGTGACTCTTAGGAATAGAAGAAGAAACAAGGAAGGTCTAACTGACACATCAGGAGAAAGTTTCTGATGAGAAGTTAACCACAATCGGTTGTTGACAATTGTTATGAAATCTCCTTCACAGGAGGCTTTTAGATCTTGTCAAACAATTCTCTGTGAAGAACTAGAGAGTTGTTGTTGATGCTGCTTTCAAGCTGGCAATATCTCAGATTATTTTCAGTCCTCCTCATGGGATATTACCCATATTGAAATGTGTCATGTTTAAAGGAACTGATCATATCAAAATCTCAAGGCACCACTCATCTCATAAACTGGCTTCCCAAATTAAAGTACAACCATTTAATTCAATATTTATGTCCTTCAAAGTCAGTATTATCGTGGGAATCCTTCAACAACCTGCACCCCAGGAGTAGATGGAAATCACAGGTGTTATTTAGAGACAGGAAGTTTACTTGAAAGATTGTTTAATGTAAGAAAAGGAATGAAAATTAAAGTTTAAGTGGCTCCAGCTCTAGATGCCACAAAGTCAACCACATCTATCCTGAGAGAAGGAGAGCTTCTCCCTCGCTAATTCAGGAGAAAAATCTAGAACCGTGGGCTCTTAATTCCAGAATAGAGTGAACTGTAGAACAGGGAGGTATATAAAGTGTAGGATATGTGCAACTACAGGATGGGAATAGAAAGGTCTGGATACTTTTTCTCAAGAAAAGGAGTTAAATTTATACACTAAAAGTTGTTCCAGCACCACAACAGATCTTTTCCCCCTAGTCAACAATTTTCGTGGCTGAAGTTATGTGAAAAATCTGATATAGAGTTTCATCTCTCTCCAAGCTTACTTTTAAATAAGAAACAGCAATAGTAAAATCAAACAAACAAACAAACAAAACCCACCAAAACCAAAATCCAAACCACACACAGAGACACAACTTCTCCTGCATTTGGAGACTCCTCCGTGTTTCAAAGTTTAATTCATTGCCTAAACAGCACCTCAGTGTGAAAGTATTTTAGTTATTGACTGAAGTTTATTACATTAACAACATTCAGCTATGCCAAAAGCATTGCTGGAAGAGTTTAAAACTGTGCATAAACTGTGCATAATCAACCGGCAGAGAAAAGGTCCATTAGAGAGTAATATAACAGTAGTACATCAACATCTTTTATTCAACATCAAAATAAACTGCTGTCTTCTTTACATGGAATAAATTTCTTTTAGAAATGGGGTGACCAATGTATTTAAGAAAGTTATTTGAAAAAAAATTATCTTCTTAAAATTTTGCAGAAGCAAAGATGTTAACTCCTATGTGTGACTTCTTTGAAGTCTTCTCCCTTAAAGTGACATAGGAATCCCAACAGATGATAATCAAAAATCTCTGTTCCTCACATTAACTGTTATTGTGTCTTTTGGGAACAGTAGCACTGTAGTGGTGCTTTATGTTATGTTTCGTGTTTTGTGTTCAGTTTGTATATTGTACCCCAGTTGGTTTGTCCCATGTTCCCCTATACCCCTTTCCCTAATGGTTTGTACCCTGTATGTTCCTCCCAAAAGGCGTGTCCCTTGCTCTTTCCCCTCCTCGAGGAGCCTGTCTGTCATCTTGGGGCCCAGCCTGTTCTCTGGAAAATTCCAGGCTGGGCATCGAGTGATAGGTTAAATCCCCAGGAAGTCCCCCCCCTCTCCTATGGACTGGATCCCAGGAGTGCCATTCACCCTTTAAGCCCCCCCCCCCGAACCCTTCCCATTGGTCCTCCCTCTCCTCCTGCCCCTCTCTCCGCCCCCCTTTATAAGTGCCTGTTAGTGCGCAGGCAGTTCGTGGCTCTCTCAGGTAGATCCCTCAGGCTGAGGAGGTCCAGGCAGGGCCTCTAATAAACTTGGTGGGCAATCCCCTCACAGGGTCCACTCTTGCTTCTCGCTACCGTCACCTGCATATTGGTGTGCTGAGCACAGGAGTGAGTCCGAGGGATACGTGGAGAAGAATCCCACGGGGTCGGCAAAGTCTGCCCGCAGACTGATCCGTACCCGTCCCGGTGTTGGCGGGTGAGAGGGAGCCGGGTCACTGGAGGGATAGGTCCGGGTGGACGCTCACTGCGACATAGCACTGTCTAAATTTAAGTGTCTGGTTGTAAATGCTGCCCTGGTTTTGGTTGGGATGGAGTTAATTTTGTTCCTAGTAGCTGTTTTGAGAATGATGTTGGTAACNAATTTTGTTCCTAGTAGCTGTTTTCAGATTTGAGAATAATGTTGGCAAGAGACTGATGTTTCAGCTGTTGCTAAGTAGTGCTTACCCTGAACGAAGGATTTTGCCTGAGTGTAGCTGTTCAGCACCACACGTGGAGGGTGTCTGAGAGCGAGCTGCTTCCAGCTCCTGCTCCAGGAGGGGTCCTGCATGCAAAGAGCCTCCGGCATCTGCCAAGTTGCAGTTCTGAATTCCAGAGGTCGTTCAATACGTTTTCATTTTAACATCTTGGGATCTTGGTCTCCTTGGTCTCTGCACATGTGTTTCTACAAGAGAAGTACCCACAGTGGGGTAAACTGAGTCATTCCCTAGCCTCCTTTGGTGCTATTGATCAAATCTCCATCATCTGTAGTGGATGCTGGACTCCCAGTAAACCTCCACACACAGACTCTGCAAGCAGCTGTCTGAAGAACTCGGTTCAGATGCCTACACAAGGGCCAGGTGAAATACCCCAGGGTGTTTTGCCTGGTCTGCTACTGGTGAATTGGTGAGCACTGGTCCCTCAAAGGTCAGTTGTCACTACTGTCGTGTTTCTGTCGCTCTCACTGACCGCAGCTTCTCAGACGGCACTTAGGCACAGGTCCATAATTTTGTCCTAAATTCCACTTAGTTAACTCCAAAGTTAAGTCACGTATGTCAACGGCCTATGCTCCTGTTGAACTCAACTCTAAAGGTCTAATCTGAGCAGTTTCAGTGGGCAATATACCCTATAAATCCTGCACACCTTAAATAATCCCCTAAAACACATTATACTGTTAGGATATTTATTTCCCTCCTTTGATTAGAGTGGAGGGGGTCCCAGGAACACATTTCTTTACAGGCTTAGACAACAGGTATTTCTCCAGTATCTCATGTGGCACCCTAAATTCTACCAAAAAAACCCTCACTTTCACTCCTGCAAAGGATGTATTTAATTTTTTTCCTGGTAACTGAAGGGGTACATGATCCTCTTCCTTCTTTTCTTCCACATGCATACCAGTATTTGTTGGGATCCCACTCCAAAAATGTGATATTTATCACATGCTTGGATGTCCTGGGATTTTCTAGTTGGCATCTACATGAAAACTGATATCTAACAGGTTTGTGTTCTGTATGCAAACCCACATATACCTGCTGTCACGCCTGATTATCTCAAATGGTGGTTGTATAGTCACACCTATATTTTGTGGTTGTATTTACCAATATCTTTAAGAGTGAGAATTTAAATGCTACAGAACCTTTTTGAATTACCTCTGTGAAGACAGAAAGATGAAAATAAGGGAAAGATCCTGGACACAAAATGTGCCATGATTATGGGAAGAGGTGAGGTGAAGAAAAAAGGTTACAATTTAATTTTTTTCCAAAATTTCATCCACAAAGGCATATGAGTCCCGTATGAGAAAAATAACATGTTAATTTAATCACTTTGGGAAAGGGAATGATAGCAGCACCTTCCTTTACCTGTAAGTTTGTTCTCAAGGGGAAAAACTAAATAATGTGTAGTTAGATTAAACTAGACAAAAAGTTGGGCACTTGCTAATATCTCCTGCTTGGGTTTTCTGAATAGGCAGCTAAGATTGTGTATTTTATGTAAGGCATGGTTTCTGATGACTGCTAGACACTATCATATTAAATATTTTTGTTTGATTTATTGTTCTAAACAACCCATACTGTTCCCTCTCTGGAAGGTGCTGGTTTATAACAGTACAAACCACCTTGGTGGCTAACAAAGATTTATACAAGAAAGTTTTAGGCATCTAATATTGTGGGATTATAAATCACACCAAGGTGTGTTGTCTGTGCAAGAAAGCAGCAGGGGATTTTCTGAGTTCAGGGGATTTCTGCTTTATGATGTCACTTTTCCCTTTTTCTTTGAATTAGCAGAGGCCATACAAAAGCTCTGTTGACTTACAAGCTGTTCCCTGCAATGGGTTATTATCTGTTGCTCATCTCTCTTCTGCTTTTCCTTGGCTGGGTGGCCCAACAAGGTGAGTGGAATGGTTGAAGGATATTCCTGGTACAAAGCTTTGTTTTAAAACAGAAAAGCTCCCTTTGTTGTGAGCTAAACCCATGCAGAAATTCTTTGGTGGGTTGGGGAGATGGATGATGGATACCTGGGTTCATCAGCAAATATCTTGGTCGCATGTGAATGTAGCTATTTCCCATAATATTTCCAATTATTTCTTCACATGAGCAACAGTGTAAAGAGCAATGAAAACCACAAATCACCTGTGTGAAATCTGAATAAAAATTTGCCAGCATCTTTATTTAGTATTTACCCAATTCTACCCTGAGTGAACACATGCCAGTGAAATTATTTTGGGGGGTTGTTGATTGGATGGGGGGGGTTTATTTTTTCGATGAGATTAGAGATCAATTTAAAGGAAGAAGTAATCCCATTTTTTAGTGGAGTTGGAAGTAATCCATTTTTTGGTTTTGGTGTTGCTTTTGGTTTTGGTTTGTCTGATTGTTTATTTTCATGCATGAAATCATGTCCTATGGCTCAGAGTACTGGAGCCTGGGAGAATTTTCTGGGAAAATATCCCTTTATGATCCACCATCCTGGAAACACGCGTGACACAAGATGTGGTACTGCATGGGTGTTATAAACAGCCCAGTCCAACCCCTGTGTGTTAGAAGTGGCTGCTCTCTACCTTTGGCCACTGATGGAGACAGGATGGTTGGCTGTGAGGATCTCTGGTCTGACACATTATTGCTGTCATTTTGCTCAGGCACTCATTTTTCTTCAATATTTAGCAAACGAAAAATAAAAATCTGCCTTGCATCCAAACTCTTCCGTTATTAATTGACATGGAACTCAGCCCTTCAGTCTCTCAATGTATAAACCTGAGCTACAACAGACATAGATCTTTTATATCAGACTGAGACATCCTATTTCCCAAATTTCTGAGCTCTGAAAGCACCTCTATATTGACTGTGGTAGCAGTTAAGTGCTTCATTCAACTAACTGAGCATAAGCAGTGATTTTCCCTGAAGACACTTCAGTCTCTCTGTGAAAACCACACAGTGCTGGAGGACACAGCCCCTGAACCAACCAAGGAACTGTATCCTCCAAGAATAAGGTACACCTGGTATCAAGACCTGATTTGGGGTGGAAGGGACCATAAAGATCATCTGGTATCAAATGGCTCATGGCTGAATCAAGGCCAAAATGACAAGCACTAACCCGACACCCAAAATGAGATTTGTTTCACCAAATGTAGACAACTCCAATGTAAATATTTACACGTAAACTAAATACCTAGGCTATTTTCCAGCCAAAATAATTAAACCAATATTTCAGTCCACATCAGGAAACAGATATAAAAAAAATTGGGAGAACTGAACTCAGTTAAACTTTGGAGAAGCCAGTTTCTTTCCAGAAACTTTGTAAAGAAAAGTCTCCTTCACACAAAGGCACCTTTTGAACTGCCTCACCGTTAAACACCAAGAAACATTTTCAAATTTTCTCACATTATTACCTAACACTGGGAAATCAAATTTTTATTAATTCCATGTTGCATGTCAAGAGTTTGGAGACTATGAGCCCCATAGCAAACCTCCCCAGGCTGCTGGTTTAAATGACCCTTGTTTTTACAATGACAGCAAAATACTCTAGGGACCTGGTTCATTACATTTCTGCTGGGTTTTGCTGGCAGCTTGAGGAGCCCTTAAGAAAATACATATTCCCCTAATAAGAGTTAATTTCTTAGGAATTATCTGAAATTCAGTGGGTTATGGACTACTGTCATTACTTGGAGAGCAAGTACTTGGTGAACTTGTGAATCCAAAAATTAAGTCCATTTTGCCATCATTTTTGTGTCCTCTGGTGAAACGCTACAAATGCAAAAAAATTAAATTCTGAATTTAACCATAAAGCAAAAAAGAAAGAAAGGGGAAAATCTCAGTCCTATATCTGCAAACACTTTGTATTTTTGCCACTACGTTTGAAAGCACATGGTTTGCTCAGGTGGACTTATCCCCTGCATCACCAGAACATTACTTAAATAGGCTTCTCTGGGAACCACGGTTTTTTCATCATTGTGCATTTACAAGGTGGGAGGTATTAAAGCCAGCTTGGAGGAGATTTAAAAATAGAGAAATTTTAGCAGCCGGGGGGTGATTATGGCCAGCAGATGTCACTGCTGCTCCATGCTAGCAGTGAATTACTGCATGCACTGGACCAAATATAACTGAAATACGAGGTGTAGAGATAAATATTGAATAGGCTGAGAACTACATTTTTAGTGGGGCTTTTTAATGCCTAATGCATTTTTTGTATCCTGTGTATTCAATACAGTGGCTCCTACAGTTGTATAGTTCTGCTCTTTTGCTCAATACTATGCTTTTTTTATATACATTCAGAGGGGAAAGTGCATGTCAGATATTCATGTTAGGCAGNATATATGTATATATATATTTTTTTAAACACTATTTATCCTGTTGCGACAGCAAGCATTTCTTTAAATACAGTAGATAAATAATGGTAATTTTCCTTGTGCCCACAGGATGTCAGAGTTCACTTTAGAATGCAGTCATGCAAAATTTAGAGTGAAAAATTCAGT
>VYZQ01013818.1:1431-31896 GCA_013400655.1 Mystacornis crossleyi | reverse complement strand
ATGCAGGGGCGGGGCCTCTTCCCTGCACTCTGCAGGAACTGAGTAGATCATCCTTTTTTAGGTGTCTTTATTGCATAAAGAGTGGTCATGTATGGTGTTTTTGTTAGCAATAATAATTATGCCTTTTGTCATGAAAATTAGTCAGATTAGCAGGAATGTTGTCATTGATGGCACTTGTTGCGCTATAGTGGTAATATCCTGTTCCTTTTTTGTGTTTCAAGAAGAAGGAGGTCTGGAATTCAGAGAACAAGATTGTTTCTGTTATGTGGAATTTACGTCTGTGTAAACCTGAAGCAGAAAATAATTTTTGCCTTTTTTATTTAACAATTATCGCATGTGGATCGACACTTTTGTTCTTTGCTCCTAAGGGTATCTTGGAGTAGCTTCAGTGTTTGCTTCCTGACCAGGAAGAAGAGTTTTTTTCAAGTGTGGGTTTTTGCGTCTTCCCTTGTCTCTTGGAAACTGTTCTGCTGCAGCCATGATTGAAACAAGTGGCTAAGCCAGTGTGATAAAATAGGAATGGTGTTTTTAAGCATTTCTCAGATGTATGAAGATTAACAAAAAAAAAAGAATCTCTGTTTTCATCTTTAGCAGACTAGAACCCCTTGTTTTCAGAGTGGGGAATCTCTAAGAACAACTGAGAAGGCATTTTTTACACAGAACAGGGATTTTTGGCTTCTCTTGTTTGTTTTTGTGGGGGATCTGGATCTGGGCTTAGAATCCAGCACTCTAGGAAAAATAAACAGTGGAATTCTCTGAGATGATCATCTTTCCTGCCATTAATAAGGAAGGATCACAACAGGTTTTGCAGTCGCCTTGTCCAGATTTGGAGGGATATATTCATGAGCAAGAGAAAATATGATATTGCTCACAGGATATGTACAGGATTCCCCTCTTTCTAAGTATACATTTGAACATAGAAGTCCACTTTCCAAATGTACTGCAAGATAGTTTCAGGAAGGTCAAAGAGCCTGGAAGCACAAAAACCCTCATATTTTGTTTCCTTCACACCTACATCAAAAGAGCAGCCTCTTCTTCCATGTGAGAAAGTCTCAGTCGTGTTGCTGTGTACTACTTTTTCTGTCCTATTAATTTCTCTTATCTTGTGGGATCAAATTCCTGTATGTCCATTTTGCAGAAGAGTCTTCTACTGCTGACTGTGTGGTTGTTTTTCTGGTGCTGTTAAAAATGCTCAGCTGAAAAATCAGGTTTTTTTTTTAGTAGGTCAGAGTCAGAGAGGTGACGGTCTGAGTTCTCAAGCACTGAGATTGTGCTGAGCACTCCTTCTCTTTCTGGGTGGGTGCCCTGACTGCCAAATAGGATTGAAGATGAGGAACAGAGACACTGGAAAAGCAAATGCACTGGGGTTTTTAGGTTAGATCAAAGTTAAGCTGTTTAAAGGCAGGCAAGGGGACTCTGATCCAAGCAAGAAATATCTTCTCCGTCCCATCGTCTCTATCCCTTTTCAGATAAATTTCTTTTCTTTTTGGAAGCCCTGTTTGGAAGGGCACAGCAGTGTGTGAACACTTTTTCTTTTTAAACGCAGAGGTTCTATGATAACATTTCAAATGTGGATCAGTTAAGTCAGAAATAAGCAAAGCTCAGTTCCTTGAAACAGTGCAAGTCCTTGTGCCTAAAGAAAAAGGGGTACACCTAATTCCCTATGGTTTTTTGTCATCTTTGGCATGATACATTTAGTTTGCTACACATACCATCAGTACTCCAGTATTTAAAGAAGTGATGTTTTTCACATCTATCAGTGCAGGGAAAATTTTCCATGACATGCTTAGAGTACACCACAGTGGAAGTGCAAGATGGCTTTTTAAGATATGATCTGCCAGGGACTTGGAAGATGTGACTCGGAATACGTGCAGGTCTTTTTCCCCCTCATCTTGGACCTAGAGTTGAATCCCCAGGCCAGTAATCCCCAGGCCACCAACTTTTTTTGAATTATTGTTGCCCTGAAGGCATGACTGGGAAAATGAAATATTAAGGCCCTTTAGTGTACAATTGGATCTTAGTGGGGTTTAATAAGAAGTTCCCATTAATATTCTCAAGTTAAATCTGTGTTTGGAAAACTCTTAAAAACTTGGAGGTATTTGCTCACATCATGTGTGCAGCCTGCGATAGCAGAGCAGATATAAATAAAAGGCTCTTAGCACAGTGAACACAGAGGCATAATTCAGAAATAGCACAGTACCAAACATTTGCATATGATAAATGTCCCTTTGAAACATGGAGTGTGTAGGGAAATGATCTGTGAGTGCAGCATGAAAAAAACTACTTTAGTGCTGCAGAGAATTGCATTAGCTTCAGAAATTACTTTGTTTTCGCAAGGTTTCAGTGGATGTAACCCAAGCAGCAAAAAGCATGAGAGCAACCAGCACTATACAATGAAAAAGAGTGTTTCCATGTTTTAAGTGCATTCCATAACACACCCAGACTATTTTTATCAAAACTACATCTTCATCCTAGAGGCTACTTGTAGGAGGGTGTGACCCAAATAAAAAAAAAAAACACATCTGTGGTCTTTTTGTGCTGATGTTCAGGTGTGTAGTCGGTATTTGTGCCATATCAGAAGTGAAGTGAGGAGTAGCAGTACTGGTATAAAACCAAACTTGTTTTAATATCGTGTGGATATTTGTTGGAATTTAAGTAGCAGGGGGTTGCAACCAGCTGATTGAAGTGTTTGGATAGATCCAGTCAGATTCCATGTGGCACAAAATGTGAGGCAGAAGGAGAAAACTGAACTCTACCTCCAGCATCCTGGCATCCTCCACCCTCGGCTACTTTGGCATAGGCTCAAGCCTGCTCCAATTTGCATGCAGCTTCCAGAGCCCTCCTTCAGGCCATTTCTTTTCTCCTAAAAACCAGCTGGCAAACTGCACACACAGTAATTGCAGGGGTAAAGCCGGAGAGATTCTCTTTTGTGCAGCGTAGCAGAGTTCCAATAGCCAGAGACTGTCCCAAAATGAGGGAAGTTTCGGGCACTACCGAAGCCATATTTGCTGGAGAGTCTTTGTGCTCCAAGCTTGGCACTCAGCAGGCACCCTGAAGGATGCCAGGACTGGAGCGTTGCCCCTGGCTTGCCTGTGCACTGCAAACAGCAGCACAGTGTTTACTTCACTCACTGCTGGTCCCCGCAGGGAGAGTTAAACACAGAAAGTGCCAGAGCTGCTGAGTTCCACATAAAACAGCAGGGAAAGGATGGGAGGCTGCAGAGGAAGCAGCAGTCGGAAGTGGGATGGCCCAAAGCAGCCCAGATAAAGTTTCCTGAGGTGGAGTCACTCAGTGATACCCAAGGGCAGGAGCACCCCACCTCTGACTTCCTCCACAGGAATACATTTTTTACAGTCATGGGCTGGCAAATCCCATTAACTCTTTCAGGCTCAGGATTTTTTTTTTACTTTTAAGCCTTCTAAAACCTATGGCACATTTCCTACTTAAAAGGGTTCAGCTACCTTAATTAATGAATCTTTATGAGCACTGTTGGGGGCTGACCTTACAGCATGGGTATCCAAGTAGATTCCGGTTTGCATCTAGAAAATCTGCATGCTCCAGGCTTTTGTTCCCTTCTTTATTTAAATTATAAATCCCTCAGAAGACACAAAAGATTAAAAAGAAGTTGTTCTGAACTGCATGATCCTTTTAAAATGCATTCTGTTCTGATTTATGATAGTTTTAATCTTCTTTGGGAACTGAATTTGAATTTTGGGTCAAATCTCTGCCAGGGTATCTAAGTCCAGTTGGCACCCATTAAAAAGACTAGCCTTGCAATGGAAAGGGGATCTCAGAGAGCAAAATTAATTAGTTTCATTTCAGAGTATTGCATTTCCTGACCTGATGTACAAAGTTAAGATACTGAATGGCTCTACCAAGCCCACTTCTTTCTCATTTCAGTGGCATGAGAGGAAAAACAGTGCTTTAGGCAGTAAAAGAAGAAAATATTTTAGGGGCTGAATTCTCCAAGGGGATTTTGAAAATTCAAAATGATCCTGTTTTCTCCTTGACTAAGCATAGTTACAGAATTATCTCCTTCAAAGGCAGCTTCATTTTAATTTTTTTAAGATTTTTTTTGAAGTTATTCTCTGCCCCTCTCCCCCAGAACAACGCTGTTGATCACTTTGCTTAGCAGGAAACGTGAGTTCTAAATTTGATTTCTCAGACTGATGCTTTCCTAGGATCAGTGTCAACTCTCTTGTCCATTATTTCAGAGGGGTTCATAGAGAATTAAATCAGAAAAGAGAATCATCAATTTTTGAGCTTTTATTCTGGATATCTTCTGAGCCTCCCATCATGAGATGAGAGCAGAGTTTCCCCTTTTGTCACTCCTGGACAAATTCCTGCCAAATCCATGCTCCTAGATCTGGGTAAGTGCTCAGGGTTAGCACAGCAATGCAAGGTGCCTCTAATTTTCCTTGTAAACACCTCATCAGATGTTCCAGCAGCTGTCCTGAAATGCCCTGACCATGGAGATAATAGTTTTATCAGAGGGAGGATATGGTTCCATCTGCTTCTGTCAGCCTGATTTACAGAACTGGAAATGCTTCTCTGCTTTCATTTTTCCTCCCAGTGACCACCACACCTCTTAATGAAATGTACATTTCTGGGCCATTTTCCCCATTGGTCAAGGTTAATGAAACAGCAGGAAAACAGAGTTACTCTGTTGTACTTGAAACCAATCATGAAGATCCATTACTTCAAACAGAATTCATTACCTTTTTCCATAAGTAAGACAAAGCCTGGGATTTATCATATCCCTCTGATATAATGAAACAAATTTATTTCCTTAGAGAAGGAAACAGATTCTAGTTCCTGTCCCAAGGGTTAGGATGTTCTAAACAGTTACGATGTCAAAATACTGTTGAAAATTGTGTAACGCTGGGCAATGAGAATTTAGAATTTTTTATTAAAAAAAAAAATAGGTTGGCCAAGCAAATCCACCTGTAAAACGCTAGTTAACAGTCAAAATCAGAATTCTCTCTCTCATGTGCTTTCCATGTTCTGTTAAATTTCTTTTGCCATCTGTGAATGCAAGCTTTGAATACAAAATACCCTCAGGCTGCACCAGGGGAGCTTCAGGTTGGACATGAGGGAGAATTTCTTCACTGAAAGGGTGGTTAAGCATTGGAGGGGGCTGCCCAGGGCACTGCTGGAGTCCCATCCCTGGAAATGTGTAAGAAACCATTGGATGTAGCACTGAGTTCTCTGGTTTAGTGGATGTGCTGGTGTTCGTTCAAAGGCTGGGCTCAACCAACAACCTTTGAGGTGTTTTTCTACCTGAGTGATTCTGTGGTAGGTGGTCCTCATGCTCTCAGTGTTAATTACTCTTTGTTAATGTCCTTTTTGAAATACTGCTTTTTGAAACCAAAAGAAAGCACTTATTCTGTCAAGTCTTAAATTATTATTAATTTAGACCAAACCCCTTGGTTGAAAATGTCTATGGCTGTGGCTGATGTAATCAGCTCTACCCACACCACTGCAGTTTCTGTGGAAATGTGCTTCTCCAGATTCTTTGGAGAATTTTTTGTTCTATATACAGGTATCTTTTCACCAGCTATTCTCCAAAGTCAATGGTCATGGTGAAATAGTTACACATTTGTCATCAGTGAAGTTGAAGAGTCCAGCAACACTGTGTTTACTACTGTTTTTAACGACCAGAATTTTCTTCTGATGTAACATCTCATCACACCCTTATCACTGCCTGTTCCCCTTTTATCTCTTGGGAATGTCTTTAGGAGAATGGGCTGACAGACCCTCAAGAAAATCTGTGTGGGCATGAAATACACGTTGATGGAGACAGAATGCTGCATATATAGAGTTATTCCAGCCATATTACAGGGAAATAAAACATATTTTGCATTATATTCCATCCTTTGCAATATTCCTCTGAAGGGACCATTTTCCATAATAGAAAAATACTACAGAGAATGGAGTTTGCTGTGAAAATTTAGGATGGTGCATAAAGTATATTTATCTTTCATTCAGTATTTTCTGGTAATGTCCTGAGGCATTTCTGTGATTGGTCACTTTTTTCCTCGCTTTTTGTGAAACATCCAGAGAGGTTCTAAATTTTAAAAATAATTTGGATGTGATGTGATGAGCAACAATTATACTCCATTATGGGGTGTGCTGCATAATAGAGATTAATCTGCAGTAGGAGGATGCCTGGTGTGAATTCATTAGATTCTCTCCGCTCACTGGGAATGGAATTCAAATAAAAACAACAATTAAGTCTCCTTTCCACCCTCCCCACTAAATTTCAGTGCTCATTGATTTGCTCTCTAGGGATACCTGCATTTGCCTGGATTTCACTACATTAAAGAAGCATTAAATCAGCCTTTTTTTGGGGATTCCTTATGAGAGAATGGAATGGGAGAGAGAGGTAAAACTAATAGAAACAAATGAAAAAAAAAATTATGAGTGTTACAAGCAGCCGTCACAGTTCCAGATTTGCTTTGCTTTTGCTTGATTATCTGTTCTGTTAAAAGTGGATTTTATGCAAAATGGAATTGGGAGGGGTGAATCTAACTTTTTAAATGTTGTCAAGAAAAACCATCACATTTCCAACATCAGCAAGCAGGATTTCTTTAGTCATGCCTTGTGCTGTACCCACTTATATATTCTCTGTCTCAGTCTAGTTTTAAAATTGTAGGTAAACTACCCTTCAACACCCAGAAATCCCAGTAAGTCTTCAGCTGATGTCATCCTTTTACAAACTAAGGGAATCTAAAAATCCAGTATCAGCAGTATTATTTTGGATATTAAACTTGCGGCTGGGTACAGTCCACTTAACTTCCCTGAAATAATTCACACTGCTTCCAAACCTATTTATAAGCCAACTGTTTCAGCTATTAAGTGTTACAGTTTTTCATTGCTTATTTCAGCTGGAATTATTGGGTTTTATTTAAAAAAAAAACTAAAAAAACCACGAAGCCATTGCCTTAAAGCACTGCTCTTCTGCTTTCTTTGGATTTATAAAAGATTGCTGTCGTAAGAGACACCAGGTTCAAAAAGGCAAAGAGACTGTTTTTCATCAGCATCGTGACAGTTGTTAGGAAAAAGAAAAAATCCAGAGGAGAGATTTATGGAAAAGAAGAAAAGGCCAATTTTATCAGTGAATTTTGTTTACAGGCTGATAAACAGAGCTGCTATCTGGCCACTGGAATCTCTCCCTGGGTTTGGTGGAGATTGAGCACTTTTCCAGTGCCTGCTGCAGATCCTGGAGGGCTGCACGTAAACGGGGTCACGTACACGGGGAACACTCCTGCTTTTCCCTCAGTCACGGCGCCTGAGGCTGGCACAGAGGTTTGAAATAAGAAGGCAAACTCCAAGGCTGCAAACTGCATCAGCCCTGGGTCTGTCAGCACACCTCATCTGAAACTGTAACATAATTCCTCTTCTATTGTGGAGTACCACACAGCTTTTAAAAGTATTAAGAAAATTATTCAGAGGACTTGGAAGAAAACACTCCCTATGTGTAGCATTGAGCTTCTTTTTCATTTTGGTTCTCATAGGATTTTAATGCTTCCCAGCAATGGTCTCTCTTCAAGGCTGACTTAAAAGTTGCACTCAAGTTTGTTTCTTAGTTGATTGTCCCACAGTGGCTTTCTTATCTAAGTACCCTGCACAGCAGCAGAAAAGGCAGCAGTGAGTGATATATTCCAGGTGTACTCTCTGGATAAGAATAAATGGAAATCTGCTCAGTGTAGAGAAACTGTTCCCTTTCAGGGTTTAAATTGAAACATGTTAAATAACCACAAAACGAATTGGGGAAAAAAAGCATTTGGGATACAACTTTTTAGGTGCCCTCAGAGATTTTAATATAAATGTGGCTGTATAAAAGTATTTTAAAGTGTTTTGCACTTGGAAAGCCTTTCCATCATCAGGCATGGAGAGATAAAGCAGCAGCAGGAGGAAAATTTAGTGTCAACAGCAGCCACTTGCAACATTTTCACTCATGTTAGGATTGTACTGACTCAGTGCATACTTGGTGTCACTGGTTAAAATCACTTCTGTGCTTTATGGTATTTTTTTTTTCTTTCTCTTTTATCTTGTGTTTTCCTGGGACTAATGAGAACTATGTCTTTTGAGTTAGTGTGTAAGTAGTGTTTACAGCAGTGGAAGAAATTTTTAATCCTTATTTTTTCTCAAGTTTCTTTTTAACCCTGTCACTAAAATGCATTCCTGATTCCTTGAAACAAAACCATTTCTCAGCCTTTTCTCCCTCTCATATGTAACAAGTGCTGCATACACAAATTTATAAATACATTAATATATACATATATGGAGACCAATATACACCAACAGAAGCTGTGCAAGAGCCATGGCTGTAATTGATTCATGCCCAACACCTGAGCTCCTGGAGCAGCTGTCTTAGATGTATATAAAAGGCAGGCCATCCCAATTCTACCCTAATTAATTGTAATTAACACAAGGTGATGGCTGCAGTGGTGGGAGGAGGGTGGGAGCGAACCAGCACCTCGTGGTTTGGAGAGTTTGTGACAGCATTAACTGGAGAGTAATTCCTGAATATATTTTAGATTTAGCCTCTTCTCTATTAAACAGTCGGCGCACATAAATCCCATTCTTTTCTCTCTGGTTACCTCAGGAAACTCCATTAACTCAGGTCACAATGCACTAAACTTCATTAAGCTGAAAAAACATTAATTATGTTCAATGGAATAATATCCTATCACCAACTTCCACTTCCACAGTATTCCCTTCTAATCTTGCCCTGATCATGAAAGGATCACTGAAGAAGCAAGGAAAATCAAGAGCTCTCACATCCATATCTGCTTTTATGAAGTGTGTAAAAAAAAAATCAAAAACTTTTTCATTCCTGTGATACTTATCTTTCTCCTTCTGTGTTTGGTTCCTTTTCTGATGGGGGTTAACTCATAGTGGTGCTTAAGCTTGAGCTCAGATTTGAATTTCAGGATATTCCCAAGTACTGAGAAAAGTCTATATTTACTAAATAAAGCTTGAATCACAAGAATTTTATGATGTCATCATCTTAAAATGAATCAACAGCAACATGCACTGTGCATTAAAAACCTGCAGAGAATTAGAACATGTGAACTGTTTAGGAAATAGTTTAATCAACAACTAAATAATGTCCTTTGTTTGGTACATTATTGGTTTTGACAGTGTAACTCTTACTTTTAAGAGTAACTGGCCAAATGTTTGAAATTGTTTTCCGTTGGATCTACACCCACCTTGACACTATCCTTCTTCATCCTCTACATCTCCCCCTGCTTCTTCTTCCCTAAATTTGTTTTTTTCCCAGTGTGTGAGGAATAATTGTATTTAGAAGTGAAACTAAATTCAAAAGCATGATTTTAGGTGTTAGTCTTACAGAAAACAGGTGAGTGTGGTGATTAGGAAGTGGCTTTTATTCGGCCTTTACACAAGAACCCTTTACCTAAGGCACTAAGAAGTTTCCCAATAAAGAGAATCCAAATCAGAGCACTCTGCAGGAGAACAAGAGGAATAACCTTGCAGATACAAGTGTTTAATAGAAAGAGAATTTGCTGCATGAAGTAAATTATTAAATGTGTTAGGTTGCTACAGCTGCAACCAATAATTTTCAGAAACCACCAGTGATTATTTTTGTCCTTAGTTTTCATTTCCAGCAGGTGCCTCCTTTAGGTAATGGTGAGGGGCTGCTAAAGGACAGGTTTTAAAAGACCCCCAGGTCTCTTAAAATTAAACAGACATTCCTGAAGCTTCCCATATTCTTTAGGTGTGCATTTACAATTTTATTTAAAAGTAGAGGCTTCTCATCAGGAACTCCTTTACTACAATTAGATCGCCAAACTAATACTGCTAATTATTGATGGTTTAAGACCTGATCAAGAGATCTGCTTTGTGGTAATAAAACCAATAGAATTTTTAAAACACTTGTTTGATAGCCCACCACATATGATGGGTATGTATTTCCCATACCTTAAATATTGTACTTTCCCCAGGAGAGCACAGTGGCAAAATATACCTTTAAAAACCAAGCAATCAAAATAACAAATTCACATCATCCCCCCCCAGAAAACCCCTAGGCCATGAAAACTTGAAGCCTGGTCTGACAAATGCAAAGTGCAGAGCAAACATACGGGAGAAAACGCAAAGATTTCAGGGCAGGTCATGGGAAATGTCACCTATCTTGACCTTAATTATAATCATTAATAATTGTTACAAGGCTCATGTTGTTTTTAAGGAATGCAATAATAAAACTTCAGCTCCCTGGAACTGGAACTAAATATTGCATTTAATATGAGAAGACTTTCCTTGGAGATTGAGCTGCATAGTAAATAGGGCTCGTAAGCTTTAGTTTCTGCACTACACATGACTGGAATGTTTAATATTGTTACTAAATAGAACATAAAAGTAACTTTCTTTTTAGGAAAAAAAAAAGTACTTGATTATAAATTAGGTTTCCTTTTTTAAGGAAGTAATTTTCTTTTTCCTTGTTACTTTACATAATCAATATTACGAATATTGTCAGTCTTCACAATTTCAAGCACCAAAAATGCATCTGAGAGGTCGCAGCTTTCAGCTGAGAACAGCACTATGGTATGTGACAGCCAGCAGGAAGTCTTCCAAACATTCTGTCCTTGCTATACCAGGCCAAATCTGAACTCCAATAAATTCCTCTGAGACCTCCAAAATGCCCATGAATGCTGTTTTTGATAACTTCGTTCTTGCAGTTTCTTTTGAAAGTCCACCCATGCTGGATAATTAGGCTGGCAGATGGCTTTAAAGAATCCTGTATTCCAAGGGTTCTGAAAATCTGTATATTCTTTAAGTTCTCCTACAAATAAAAAGCTTATACAGAATCATGCATCTCTACTATGGAATTTATAACTGGACTTGAAATACCCTAGATGGGTGATCAATCCCTCATAGCTTTTATAAATTGTTTTTTTTTCACAAGTAGGTTTACATAGGACTGTTTTCTGTGGGCAAAATGCACCTGTCAATTTTTGTGTTCCTCATTATCACGTCCCAGACCAGAAGTGATTACCTGACTTGTGTAATTCCCCAAATTTTAAGCTGGGTCTTAAGTTCCAGTCCCAGCTGGAATTCCAGTTTCCCATGCCACGTGTTCACATCCCACAACTGTGTTCCCCAAGAGAGTGGAAGATTGTTGGTCAGAGGTCAAAATTCTCTTTATAACAAAGCATAGGGTTGGATTTGATCTTAGAGGCCTTTCCGAGCCTAATTCTGTGATTTTTCCAATCCGATTCTATGATTCTGTAACTCACAAACAATGGTGTGTGAGGAACAATCATTAGCAGAGCACTTCTGCAAGGCTGATCCCTCCTGAATATGAGGAGGCCTATGGAGACAGTCCACACTTCCAAAATAAATGCACCTCTTTCTGTCTCTGTCTCACACTTCATAATGTTCCTCAAGGAGGATTCTCTTCTGCTTTTGAGAAATGTCTAAAAGATGATTATTGAACACAGTCATGTCTTTGAAACTGGGATCCCTGCCTCTCGAAGCCCATGGATATGTTCTCTGTTGCAAGTGCAATTTTCTGTCCTGTTCAGGGATCCTCTTCCTTCTGCTTTTTGTCTGTTCATGTGTGTCTGTGTCATGTTTTTGTTTGGTTGTTTGCTTTGGTTTGTGGCTTTCGGTTTGGTTTGTTTTTTCCATGCCATAATAAGACAGTGCTGTCATTTTTGTAACCTTTATAAATGTTTCTCTTTTGTGAATGTTTCCATTTATAAATAACCATCTCTGCTGTAGCATCTGTGATGTGATTTCAAACCAGTCCAAGTCACTGCATGATCTCTAGACACTTTAGAGATAAACAAGAGGCCTTGGGAACTTCTGTTGCAACTCAAAAGTAGCACAGCTGAGTATCAGCTCGATCTGAGTGTTGACACAAGGCTTTTTTTTTTCTTTAAATGCCCTGGAATGTACTTCTTGAGGGCTTCTGCAACTGAATTACATTAGAGCCTCCCACCTCCACTTTTACTCACTGATAAAAAATTGGCTGTTGAGCATTTCTGGGGGAAGATGAAGTGGAAATGTTGTTATTGATTTATGTGTACTGTCTTCATTTACTTGGCTGTGTTAAATTGAAGAGTTGTTTATTGGTCCCTGGGTTCCATTAATCAGCATTCCTCCTTCTCACACCCGTGGAGGGCCCTGTGCCTACAAAGCCCTTGTTTTAAATTTGTGCAACTCAAAGGGCCTCAGGAGAATCATAAACCCATCCTGGTTTGTGATTCTCTCCAGAAGGAAGGCCAAAGTATAACTGTCATTTGTGTCTGGGTAATGAAAAACCCAAGAGTGGCATTTTCTGTTTTTTTATGATGGTAGCCATCTGTCTTCATTTTTCAATACAGACCTTTAGGAGTAATATTTGCAAATTCAAGGATTCTGCAGGAAACAATGACAGCATTTTACCTGTTACAAATGTCCAGGAAGAAGGGAATGTGTCAAGGACAACTATCCTTCAGCACACAAGGCACGAGCTCATGACAATTTTAGCTCAAGCTAATTTTCAATTACCAATACATAGATTGGCATGAAAATCACAATCCTACCCATTTTTTCCCCCCCAGTTTTTCCCCTTAGCCTGGTTGATTTGTGCTTGATTACAGTGTGGGTTCCAGACGCACACGGCCCAGGGACTCTTGAGCTGCCGAGCAGCCTGGTTTGTTCCTGCTCTTGAGCAGCCCGTTAAAATCAGCCCAGACCAGTGGCAGTGAGGCTGAGAGATGCACTGCAGAGGAGTCGCTGCCGCTGCCAAAGTATCTGCAAGAAGCCAAGATGAAAACCGGGTGGCAAAGGACTTCTGGAGCTGGAGAAAGATGATTTTAACCTCAGATCCATTTGTCATGGCTCATAAAAGTGGAATCAGTGTCAAAAATCTGCTAGTGGCAAGGAGAAGGCAAAGGGACGAGATTTTAATGACAAACATGTTTATTAACGGGTACAGGGACATGATAGGGAGAAGCGAGTTTTCATTTCTAACACATGTGCATTATTAATCATGAGTGATCCTAAGGTTACAAACGGGAATCTGCCTGTAGGCAGAGGGCAGAAGAGATGATTTTTATTAAATATATTGAGCCAATTTCTGTCTTTTGACACATTCACACAGATTCCATGGAACTCCATGGGAGGCCTATGCTTGCATTGCAAATCATAACTTTAATCCACACACATTAATCATAATTAAAAATAAAATTCAAGGCAGGGTTGAGGAATATGTGGCTGAGATGGAATTAGGGCAAGGTAATATGCTTTGTCAATATACATTTCCTAAGGTAGCTCATAAGATGCCTCCTGATAAGAAATCACTCTTCAATCTAGTTATTTTTAATCCTGTAAGGATAATATGATCAGGCTGAACCTAAATTCTGAACTTTTTGACATCTGCACTTGAAATACACTTAGAAATTTAAAATATGTATATTTTAAACACTCTGTACAGGTGCAGTGATTTCTTAACTTCAAGTGACGGCACTTTTTTATGAGAGGGATGCAACACATCTGAGTCATCTATGAGATTTCAGAGGTAATGGAAGCTCTTCCTGAAGTTTTACTATGAAAATCTCACAAGATGGTTGTGCTAATATATATATGACCTTTGGAATGTGGTGCTGTTTGTGCTGTTTATTACCTTCACAGGCTCAGAAATTTAAGACAGAAATATATAGGATAATTTCCTCAGAAAAGTGAAACCAGTTAGAAAGGCTGGACACCAGGAAGAATTTCTTTATTGCAAGGGTGGTTAAGCAGTGCAAGGGGCTTTTCAGAGAGGTTTGGAGCCCCCATCCCTGGAGGTCTCAAAGGAAGGACTGGATGTGGCACTGAGTGCTCTGGGCTGGGGAAAAGGAGGGGATTGTCCAAAGGCAGGACTTGATGATCTTGGAGATCTTTTGTCCAAAGGCAGGACTTGATGATCTTGGAGATCTTTTCCAGGCTTAATGATTCTGTGGACATCTGTAGAAGAACTCCTAAATGTTAGAATAAAGATGAAATCATGACTTGCTATATAGAAATGAGACTAGAATTATTTTGTATGAATTCTCTTCAAAGAAAATATTTAGGTGAGATTGCAACAAACAATTGAAGAAATGGTGTAAGTTTAATTCAATAAACAATGAGTTTATTAAAAATTAACATAGAAGAATATTTCACATTGCCACTGAGGTACATATCTTCAATCTACCCTGACCCAAGTCTGACTGTGTGGCTGATACACAATAAACACCTAAATGAGGACTCCAGAAAGTTTTCCTTTGGAAGCAGAAGCTTATGCATGTACACTTAGGATGTCTTTGAATATCAGAAATGGAGGGTTCTGCTGCTGTAAATATTTATTGTTTGACTTCATTAATGTTATGCTCAGCAAAGCTGGGTGTTAAAAGCTGGACAAACTCATATGGTGAGCAATGCAAAGGGTGAAGGAGAAATGTATAAAATTGAAAATGGAAATAAAATGGAAAATGTTCTTTGGGAACTACTAAGGGCTAAATGGAGCAAGAGGAGACTTTTTAAAGAAGGAGATATTAAAAAAGAAGTGGATGGAGGAAAGGGGCATTTGCTGGGAAAGGACAGAGAGGTTCCTCAGCAGATCAACTTTAAAAATCACAAAACTCATCCTTATATTCAACAGGAAGGTAAAACAAGATCACATAAATTTTTGAATCTTGTCCTTTCTTCATGTATTGATGCTCCAATCGTCACCATTTTGTTTAAAACTCCTGGTCACACCCTTTCCATCCCAGTAATAAATTATTCCATTAAAATCAAGGGACTGGATATGACCAGGAAAGAAAAGTGACGGGGTCAGTTTATTTTTCCAGGAGTTCACTGCAAAGCGAACGTGGCTGCGTCAGAGAGAAGCAGGGAAGCTTCTCAGCTGAATTCTTTATCAGAACCCACCCCCATCAGTGCTTCTATTAGAAATCTAGTTAAGAGTTTTTAGAAAATAAATAGAGATCATAGGTAGTTGTGTGTAAGCCTCACAGCTGGTGTAATGCAGCAGAGTCATTTTTCCATTCTGCCCCAGATAATTATGACTCTTCAATCGAAATCCTGGCTCAGTTTATCCTGACAATAAAGTCAGTTCCAAAGCTCCAACTGTAGTTCCTGTGATGGGGAGAGTTAGATGAAATCCAGCATTTCCTCAGTAACCAAAAGCCTTCATCTGGAGCATTTTGTACGAATATGAAGCACCACAGAAGAAACTGGTGCCATTCTTGCAACTCTTCCAACCTAAGGTGGCAGCTTTTATTTTCAGTTTCCTTATGCCTGCATTTTTTACTACCGTAGTTGGAGACAGAATCTTTAATCTGTTAGACATTTTCCTTTCATCAAAACAAACTGATGTTTTTATGAGGTTTTCTTTTATTCCTGTGACATGTGTTTTCACTTCCTCTTTGAATTTTGACTTCACCCTTCTCAGCAGGATGAATGATCACCCTGAAAATCCTGATTGTATGAAACTATTCCCAAATACAGATGGGAAGCAGACATCCATCCCTTCAGATTTCCAAAAAAGCTAGAAATAAATAGATCTATCATTAAGTAGAATTATTTAAGGCTATTTTTACTAAAAGAAGAAAAGCTCTGGCACTGTTGAGTCCAAATTGCTGAAGGGCATTTTCTGTCTTACATGACCTACTTTTAAACCCACAAATCTCTGAAATGCCAAAATTAGTGACTTTATCTAAGTACTTTATACTCATGAGGCAATTCAAAAGATTAAAATCTCATCCATTTGCACTAATTTATCCCCATATACAGAATAGGCAAAGCATTTCAAAGTACAATTTATAAAAGCTCTTGTTCTTAATCTTTGTATATGGGATGCTGGAAAATATTTCTGTAATACCGTGAGTTTGCACTATAATTCACTTTCTGTTGTCCTCTGTTAATACAATTTTGGAGAGTTTATCACAGAATAATCTGGTCTTTAGGAAATATTTTAATTATAATAACATCACTCTACTCCCTGACATGCACAGTGACATCAATTTTCAAAGTCAGTTTAAGTAAAGTCTTCCCTTCTTCCACCTCTCTGCAGTGTAAAAAGGTAAAATATATCTTCAGTTTTGTGGGATGAGGCTGGGAAAAAGAATGTGACTCCTGGTCTGCCATAATATAAATATTGTCCATATTTTCTATCACAAGTAAGAATCCTTAAGAAATCTCTTTTTGTTTTTGGTGAGCCTTCTATTCAGCTTTCATGTGTTGCATATCATTAAAAATCTACTATCCTCAGATTACTCTTCTATTCAGAATAAACATGAAAGGCAGAATATAGATAGTAATTATTAATTTTTGATACTTTGTTTTGTTTTGTTTTGTTACTGCATTGGTCTGCATAACAGTTGTTGGACTATATTCCACTGGAAATGGAATGAAGGTATTTTCTTTTAAAATTAGATCGTTTTGTTATAATAAATGATAGTTTATTTGTTATCATTGTTATGATAAATAAATTTGGCAAAATGGCATTAAAATGCTTGTTTTGTGCTCAGAGAACAGTGGGCAGAGAAGATAAAACCAGTGCTTGGTATCTACAACATCTTTGGTTGTAGATAATCTGTAAGGTCGATATAAATTACTGGAAATAAGAGGATTTAGGACTTGAAACATAAAGGGGAAATATCCACAGTTAACAAAAAAGATCCAACGAATTATTTTAAAATACTGTTATTTCTTGCAGCATCTACAAATTACACCTCACTGACTTGCAGTCCAAAACTGAAAGTTTTGTTTACTTTTAAAGCCATTATTTGATTTAATTATCCTTCTCATTCAAAAACAAAACAAAACAAAACAAAAACCAACCAAAAAAGGTGTTTTCTGTGGGAACTGAGAATATTAAATTCCAAAGGAAGAAAGGTGAGAGATTAAGAAAGGCAGAACTGAGGGCAGTGATTTGCCATGCTTTCCTGCTGTCTGGGAAACCTGATTTTTGCCCTGCAAGCATCTTGAAAGCCGGTGCTGACTCACCCCCCTGATATTTGTTAATCACAGCATCCATCACCAAACCTTAGGGGCCTTAGTGCAGGCTGACACGGGGAGACAATGTTTGCTTTGTTAACTTTCGGGTTTGATACTTGGCTTTGTGTTGCATCTAAAAAAACCCCAAACTAACAACTAGGGGTTTGTGCATTTTTTTTCATGTCCTTGTCTGCCTTAACTGCATTTTTAGCCATGTTTTTGCGTGCCCCAAGTACCTTTCGTGCTGCCAGGTCATAAAAGCTTCACCTTCCAGAGAGTAATAATGGGGTTTCCCTCTCATTGTGCTAGTGAAATGTTAATGGAGTGGCATTTCTCAATTTGCACACAGTTAAATGCATTCATTTTATCAACAATTTTTACAATTGTTGCCCTGCCTATGTGGAGAAAACAAACCAAAAATCTGTGAGTATACTGTCATATATACATTATTTTCTATGGAGTACTGAGGTTGTTAGACCAGTCCTAAAAATTAAATCAAGGTACCAAGAGTTATAAAACAGGACCTTGAAAAAATACCTCTTTGGACCATAAAGTTTTAAGTCACAAATGAGTTGTTATTTATACGAAATTTATTTTTATATACAGTAAGTTTTAAAATATATAGAACCCTGAACAGAGTGTTCTGTTTGGCTTATATTTATATTAAGATGGCAAAAATCCAAGGAGCAAGACATTTTCCTTCTCCCGTGGCATTCCACTCCTTCTTTCCTTCTCTGAGGTTATAACACTCCTGAACTATTCATCAGCTTTAAAAACAAAGAGTCCGACGTGGGACTTGTGCCAAACTCCTAAAAATGTATTAGTTTGCTTTCTTCCTAGGACATCACCTTTTTTTGGTGAAAAACAGAATTGTGGGTGGCAGAATATGTGCAATCAACTTTGTGACAAAATCAGGGTCATTTGTTTCTTTTTTTTTTTTTTTAGGATAAAGTAGATTTCACGCTAGGAAGACGCAATAGATTTTAGCACTTTTTTTTCCTGGCCTGGTCGCAATAGGTAAAGGGTGTGGTGCTCTCACTTGATGTTTCCATTGAGTGTGTCCAGTTCTCTCTGGAATCACAAACTGCACTTTAAAACCATATTTATCTGTACTTGGAAATATTTTGTATCTATACCTGCCTATATTTGGTGTCTTTATTTTTTCCTGAATCTTCACCTAAATCCTTAAAAAAATTCAATTAATCTTTGACTTTAAATCTGTTGTTCTTCAATTCCTTTATTTTCATTAATGGACTCTTACCCAATGATTCTTCCTCTGTATCCTTTACTTATAATAATTTTAGGACTTTTTTTCTACATAATAATACTGATTTCACAGAAGAGTAAGAAAACCAATCTGTGTCAGATCCCAAAGGGTTTTTTTGGTACGCTTATAATTATTTATTGACAACTTCAATTTTTAAAGCTAATACATAAGCAGTAGTAATTCTCATTGAAATTTGCACTTGAGTTCCCTTGCTTTTAAATAGATATTTTTTCTTATATTTACAGAATGCTTGAATTCCAAATTGTTGAAATAGAACTTTACATTCAGCCGTCTCTGTGGAAACCAAAATTCTACATGCTTATTAAGAAAAGTAGATATCATGTAACCAACTCATAAATTAAATTAACCTACAACAACAAAAAACAACCTCAACATCTAATCTTTTAGGTCTTATTAACAACACAGTTCATCCAATTTTTGAAGAGGAGGTGCTGGGAGAGGCATCAGTATTTTATACCACCTGTTTTTAATTTGTGAGAATTGGTAAAATCAGTGAAGAGGAGAAAGCTGATACTGAGAATTTAAAAAGCCTCATCTACACGAGAGAATCAGGAAGCAGGACAGTCACAGAAGGAAGACATGATAAAATGTTGATATGAATGCAATATAGTATTAATTATTCATTTTGGAAACAAAGCAGTGCTGGGAAACTCTACAAGTGCCATTGAATTTATTAAAAACATTAAAATTAATGAGTCTTCCTCCTCCTCAGTCATCAGAGTCAGCCTGGCATTGTCACAGAGAAAAATTTCTGATGGCTTCCCTTCACAGAACAACTCCCCCCCAACGACCCACAGTTCTCATTCCCCCGTAACACCCAGTGAAAATTCATCTTTCCACTGTGGTTTTAGCAGGTGGTCTGCAGGTAGCAAATGGCAGCTGCCTCGCTCTGAATTTTTGTGCTTTCTAGCAATTAATTACAGAAATTAATTAATCAAACCTTGCTTAAAGAAACATAGCTTAGAATGGTTTCTGCGCCTGTGTTTTGGAAGCACAGGGCCTCTCTCCCTGACCATGCTCTCTAAGAACTCTCTGTTCCAGGTCAACGGGGGCATTTTTCCATTCCTTCAGCAGCAATTCCTCCACAGCAACAACAATTTCTTTGCGTGCCTTCTCTTTTTAAAGAGGAGCAACTACAGTTTTGTCCCGAACCCTGATGCCCTGACACATTCTAGGAATACCTACGAGAATGAAGCCTCTGGAAGAGAAATCCCTGGGCTCTGTAGTTCATGTTTAGACATAATCCATGCCCTGGGTTGTTGGCATGTTTTGCAGCAACTGACAATAAAGGAAACTCCCCTCCCTGTCAAACCAGTGTAGAGTTTTGACCTTGCCCACTTAAGTAAGACTCTGATTTCGCTCCATATTTATCAGTTTTCTTTGACAGATGGACTGAATAAAATTCATCCTTGCAAGCAACATGTGAGTGGCAAACATATGACCATGATTAAGTCCATTTGTAAAGGGCATTTTTAGGAGATTTCTGTGGAACACTTAATGTGTTCATATTTTAAAATAAAATAAGACATCAAACTCCCTGTTCACTTGAGATGAGGATAAAAAATCAAGTTTCTCATATAGATAAGAGGTGTATGTTGAAGTTTTCTAGGAGCTTGCTAGTTCATTGTCGCAGGGTGCNCGAATATGAAATATAAACGCGAACAAAAGGCACCGTTACAGTTCATCACAAAATCATATAGAAGTTGAGCAAAATAAAAACCTTACATTCTTCTTTCTTTCTGTATTGTGTCAAGGTATAAATTGTCATTCCAGTGTACGCAGATTTTTCTCCTACAAGGGGAAAAAAAATTGATGGTTTCTCTTACTACTGCTGATGGAATTTCCTCAGTGTCTTATTTGTGGTTGCAGGAAGATTCTGTGAAATACTCTGGTGACCTAAACTTACACAGGCAGACTCTCTGCTTTTATTACGTATATTTTCCTTAGTATTGTATTTTTCATATTTCAAATATGCAGGCAGAGCAAATCACAAATTTCCTTCCTAGTGTTTCTACAAGTAGGAGTAAGGAAAAAAAATCCATGAGAAACTCCTAGTGTACAAAGAGAGACATAAGCAATATGTGGGGCCCATGCTGGTTTTGAAAACACCTCTGATTTCTGTTGCTTTTCATAGCCTCATTTGGTTGTAAATTTCATAGAATAATGTAAAGATAAGTTATAAATGGGCATTTTTTAAATGCACAAAATGTGCTGAGTAGGGATCGAAGCATCACTGCTTGGTTTCCTGCTGTGCAGTTGCTTCCATTCATCAGAACTGAAAAAGAAGTCACACAAAACTCCATTTAATTTTAGAGTATTACTGATTTTCTACTTGGGCACTGAAGTTTGGGACACACTTGTCACATTTTAAGAGAACCTGGCCAATCTATTGTTTTAGGTGGTGATAGCAGGAATCCTGAGTGGTCTTGATTTACAACTGCATGAAATTTTGGCAGTCTTAGCTACACTTCACTGCGAGTCTTGGGATTTATTCAAGCCAGCACTCAAATTTAAACTCAAAACTTATGAATTTTTATGAAAACAAACTGAGAAAACATCAGAGAAGATCCCGGTGCGCTGGGATGGCACGTCAGAGACAGCAAGTCTCATTATTCATTTCCTCTTTTCTCTTCTCCATTCCTCCCTCAGTACAAACGCACCAGGAGACAGCTGCAGTAAATCTTATCAAGTTTTGCATAATGAAGAGAGTTGAGTCGAAGTTTTCTGTTGATTGAGAAAGCCATGAAGCTGATTAAAAAACCCTACTAATGTACTAAAAAAATTACTATTTCAAGGTCCTAGGTACTTCTCCTTTCCCATTTCTACCTCATTTTTCTTTTTAAATCCCCCTTCTCTTTTCTTTGTCTTGTTGAAAGAACAGGGGAAAGGAAAAGAGCAAGATACTCAAATCTAGAAAATCTAGTTTCATAATATGTTTTGCAACAGTTTCAGTCAGCTTGAACTTTCAATTGTCAAATAATTGTCAAATCTCTTGAAAAGCTGGCAAATATAAGGGACTAGAGCTTTAAGGATAAGGGCATTTTGAAATGGGGAATGAGAGTATAGCATGATGGAGGCATGGGGACCGAAATTTTGAACACCCTTTTCAGAGCACATTTTGCTGCCCGCAGGTCTTTGTCCCAGGGAGAACTGCCAGTGCAAACACCCACACACTTTTGGTGACCAGGGAGAGAGTCTTCCCTTCCCAAGTGCTCTGAAAAGAAGTTATTATGGAGAGGCAGCGCTCTGGGCAGTTTTACAGGGCTCTGCTGGGAATCCCTGCTCAGTACCTGGCTGGGAGCTGAGAACTGAATTGGGCAGACTGCACACAAATCACTTTCCTGGTGAGCTGGGAGCCTGGACTAATAAAATGTAGCAGTACAGACATGAAGAGCTGAACTTTCTCAGGAATGGCACAGCCTGTGTGTTTTGCAGCGTGTAAAGAACATTCTCATCTCTGTGAATGGCCTTTTCAGAAATCAGCAGGTCAGGGTGTGCAGAAGATGCACATCGAAGCATCAGTGGAATGGTATAAGGAGCTGCTTATTTTTTAGGTGGTACTATTCATGTGAAATACTCCTATGGCCACAGATTTGTCAGGAGAAGCAGCACCTGGTTAAGGTTTAAAAAGATCCTTTACCACAGTCTTACAAGTTTGTGTAATCGCTTGGCTTCCACTGATTTCCTCGTGTGTCACAACTATGTGTAGTCAGAGAGTAATTATAACAAAAAACATTGTAGTGTTCTTGGAATTACAACAGAGAAGATGATAAAAATCTGATCTGAGTAAAAAATTGCACAGACCTGCTAAATAACAGGCAATAAATCCTAGATCTTCCATTTTCATCCGGTTACTAATACAATCAATATCTATGATGGCATATCCTTGCTACTTGGATGTTATGACAGAGATATCAGTATAGGTGGACGTCGTAGAAGGAAAGCAAAATCAAGGCTGTAATATCTGTAGTATTCAGCTGTTTGATGAGTGGAGGCAAATAGAAATTCTTTTCACTTGGTCTTAACCCAAATCTGGGAAAACTGATCAGGTACATCCACTGGCACTTTATAAATTGAACCTTCACACGTGGTCCTTTCCCTTTTGCTTTTTTCCATGCAATTTTTTTCATCCTTTCCCATGTGAAGAGTCTACACAGATAATGTGAAGTAATCATAATTACACTAAAAGTTCATTGGTAAAATTGATGAAAAGAGAAATAAATTTTTTATCAACTTTTCCAGTATGTATTCAAACCTTGGATGAGAAGGCATAAGAAGATGTTGACAGAGATCTACCTGTTCTAGGACTCACAGCAAGGTTTTTATTTAACCTTGCTTTAATTTATGGGAAAGGGAGGGAGAGCAGGAAAAGGAAGAGAGCAGATTTGACACCTTGGGTCAATTTTGGTTTCTGCAGAGCTGGCACAACAAAGTAATAAATGTTGACATTTTCAGTGGGGAAAAAATAGTCTTCTGTGTAAGTGGAAGAGAAGTGTGAGGAAATGAAAGCTAAAAAAAAAAACCCACCTACTTGGAATATTCTCATGGGACTGAAGAAGTTGAAAGAAGCCATTCAGGTGCCTAAGGATGTGCATTGAGAGGAGCTCCCTTTTGTTTGTGAACTCTTACCTGGCCACAAACCTGCTAAAGGAAACAAAATAAAAATTAATATTAAACAATAATTTGAGGTCCCACATAATAGGCACATCCACAAGCAATGCCAGCTTTTACAGACCAAAAGGAGCATTCAGTATAAAAAGCTACACATCTATGGGAAACCACTGATCTGAGAGGGATGAGCCTGTTTAGCCCTAAACCAAAAGAACACCCATTGAATTTTCAGAAATATTTTGGGGTTATGAAATTGCACTCATCACCTGTTCACCCCTAGATTTTCCTTTATTTCAAATATTCCATTTCCAAACACATTGGTAGAACTAGGACACAGCAATTTGTGTCTCTGCAAGTGTCTCCCAGGAGAAGCCTCCTTTAGGTCTTGTCAGATCTGCTCTGCCACGCTCTCCTCACACCCCTGAAATGGCACCGCTGCTTCCATATCACCAATCAGCTGAAACCATTGCTCAGGAAGCTCTTGCACCTCACAGAGGGTCAAGCAGGTGCTTACATCCCTTAATTATTTGTTAATTAAATGTGAGCTGATAGCAATAATCTGCGAGCAGAAATGGCATAAAGCACTCTTCCAAATCCTCAGCAGAAGAATGACAGAGCTGAAGTTATATGAGAAATATTATGCTCCAGAGGCAAATTTTAATATGTATTCCAATGGAACATATATTCCCATGAAAACATGATCTGGAACAAAGAATATCAGATGAGGTGTGTGGTGAAGAGAAGAGAGGTTTGCAGCTTAATCTGCAGGGAATTGGTGATTGTTGATGGCCGGAGAGGCTTCCTTGTGCTGCCCTGCATTTCATGACTCAGCTGTCATTTATAATTTCAATATTTAGCCATTTATGTGCATCCAGCCATCCTGCTAAACTCCGTTCTGGAACTGCCCTGTTCTTTAGGGAAACGGACTGAGGATGTACCAGGGATCCCAGTCACTGGTTCTCCAAAGCACAGGAGTTAAACTGCATCACCTGAGATTGGGTGGCTTGAGTCAACGTCACTGATTTTAATATTCTCTGAAACTGTTCCTTCTCCCAGAGTTTGGGCTTTGAAACAAATCAATGCCGTTGGAGCAGTGGATTTACTCTAAGCTGTAAAATTGGCCTTAAATACATTTGAGGTTAACCATCTGTTAATGACATCAAATGAAAGATTGAGCAAGTCAAATAAATGTAAATGATAGCTCTTGGAAGCCTTTCACCATCCTGTAACTGTGACAAGAAAGTGAAAATTCTGAAGACCATATTTGGTTTCTGCATATGAATTAGTTGGCTTTAATTGAAATCCTTCAGAACTTGATTTTAGCATAGTTCCCTGCTTTTACCTGGAGTTTATTAAGTTTTTATGTCTCCCATATTCTATGCATTTGGTTTTCCAGTAAATGGCCACAGTACAGTGGTTTCCCAGCAGTGAGGTAATACTACAGAAATAGCCCAAGCTGACTATGCTTCAAAGTGTTACATTTTTGCCTTTGTTTCTTGCCTTTTTTTTTTTCAGTCCCGCAGAAAATAGTTCCAGACTGCTGAAAGAATTTGTAACAGGAAATGTATACAGAGCTTGCTGTTTATAAACAGTACTAACTCTACCAATGATCCAGTACCTCACTGACTGGGTGCACATTTGTAATCTAACCAAGCCGTGACTGAGATTTTTGTTTTTCTGGTCTTCATTTTAAATGAAGGCCTAGGTAAAAGTTAATTTAATCTCCCTAATAAGACAAAAGCCAGTGCACTGAAATCTTTCTCAACAAAAAATGAATCTACTGAGGAAGCTGAAGGCTTTCTGTTTATTTGTGAAGTGGCAGAAAACATTTGTGGTGATGCTTAGTGCAGGACTATATGGATAAATTAAGCTGGAGGAATAACACATCTTTATGTTGCCAGAACATCAGTTCACTTTTTGTGTCTCTCACTGAAGGACAGCAGTTATCAGCTCTATGTATCAATAGAATAGAATTATCCCAGTAATTTAAGGAGAAATGAGATTCACTGCCTGTTTTCATCCATGTCCTCCCCTTCTCTGAGAGCCACCTGGCTTCTCTACCTCTTCTATCAGATCCCTTTTCCTTTGGCAAAGGATTGAGTAAAGAGTTAATGCATTTATGGTACAAAACTGTAAACTGAATGCTGTTTATTGTCCCATTCTCTGGGATGGGCAGGGACAGTCCCACCTAGTGCCAAGAAAATGCCTCCTTTGGCTCCAGGCTTTATTGGGAACCATTCTGGAGCCAAGGACATTTTGAGGCCTAGATCCAAGTCTGTATGGAGGAGGCAGTGCATAATATTTTGTGAAAGATGGAAAGTTAACAGTTGAATTCATTTAATAATTATTGAGGGCATAGTCTTGTCAATCTATTAGGCCTCATTTTTTGTTTTAAAATACCCCAGGAAAAGAGAGAGGCAAGTACTGGCAATACTGCAACTGACCTTAAAATCAATGCCTGAAAAAAAATATTTGTGATGCCAGTTACCAGCTTGTGCCATTTTTATTATAATTCTGCTTTGCCCAGCCCTTCTCTCATTTTCCAAATGTATTTGAATCCAAAAAAAATGCCAAATTTCACTAAAAAAAAGAAGCAAAGGATCTCTTTGCTGAATCTGCTGGTAAGAATATGTCATGCTGTAAAACAGCTTTCCTATATTTTAATTTTTTAAATTTTTTCTGGAAATAATGTTTTTAGAAAAGAAGTGGACTTGTTTAGTGTTTGTATATACGTGTTTTTTAAATGGAAAAACCAAATATATGTAATAAGAAAAGAGCTGACATGCAAATCTCAGTATTAGGTGAGTCTCTTGTGATAAGTAAAAATATTTCAATAATTGCATTTCTGCCCTACTGTGTTTTCTGTATTATTGTGAGTTTACGTTCATGTTAAATTTTGAGCATTGTACCATGAAATGGGATGAAAATCTGTGTTTGTTTCTCCTTGGGAATCAAATAGCCTCGGTTTCGGTGTGCCCAATCCAAACTCAAAGTAATGAAAATGACTTCTGGATTGAACTTATTTGCTAAACTTCCTTATTTGTAACTGACAATAATTCAGATCTGGAAATCTGATCCTGCCTCACTCATCTGGCTTTTTTTGTGTAGAAATATAGGTGAGTACAGTTTCTAACACAGTGAATCATGCAAGTATTTTTATCTGCAAGAATAAACCATACATACATTACATGTTATTCCCAGGGCTCCTTTCCTGCCATCTCAGGTTTTTTTTGCGGGGGAATGTCGTGTGTTTGCATTCCTGGGTTTGAATGTAGTGATCTCCCAACCTGGACTTTTCTGCAAGTGTTCCAGTAGATTCTGTATTCCCTGTTAATCAAGTGCACCTGGCAGTGCATCCACTCACCCTGCAGGAGTGTCCTAAAGGAGGGAAAACTTCTTTGTCATATGATGACCATTACAAAATCTTGAAACATTTCCTGTCTGCCTTTCAGACAAACACCACACATATTTCAAAAATCTGTTGATGGAATGAAAATAATGCCACCTCGGGCTGAACCCTACTCTCTTTTTCATTGTATATTTTAATTTCTCTTGGGTAGTTTCTGACCATGTCAGCAACATTATGTCCTTTCCTGAGGTATCCTGACATCTGTCCCAAAGTCTGGTTGGAAACCTCATTGTAGAAGTGACACCACTGGTGTGAAACCAATGTTAACCCAACAGAACAAGTCGTGGTTTTCATCTTTGTTTACATTTCCTTTCCCTCCCCTTTCTGGCTGGAAAGAAAGTTACTACAGTAGGTCACGCTCAGTCTGCTTTATTTCCTTTTGTGCCCAGTGAGGTTGGACTATTACATCTTAGTATCCAAATCAATATTATCTAAAAGTAATTTGATTGCTTTTTGAATTTTCCTATTATGTACATGGTATATATTGAGGACATAGGAAACAATCAGTTTTTTCTCTCATATTAAGATGAAAAATGGTACAAATATTCTAAAAGGATTTTCAGTTCAGCTCCTTTCATCCTTAATCAGTTTGTACAATTTATCTATTTCAGTTGAACGCAAAATTTCAAGAAAAAGAGAACCTTTGAAACACAAGAACCCACAAACCATTTCATTTTTAATTTGGTTCTTTTCTGCAGAGAATTTGTAAGAGTTATTTGACTGCACACTTCACAAAGAAACAATTTGTGTTTCATGACATTTAGAGGGCACATCTAGAAGTTCACATTAACCTTGTTACTATTTGTACTTCACTATGATGAGGAGAGTCTTTGTTCTCAGAAGTAGAAATTGAACTCCACCTTTAGGACACACAAAAAAAAAATCTTTATCCTCAGCTCCAGAAGTTACCTCTCTGTGAATGGGAGCATTTCTTTCTCCAGTGTTTGTGACGAGCAAGAAGCACAAAAGGAAGAGACAAACCCACAGGACAGCCTCTGGTGCAAACAGCAGCAACCGCAATTAGAAGGGTAAATAACACATATTAGAGAGTGCACAGTGGGGTGATTTCAACAGCCAACTCTGTTTAATGTCTTGCTGTGACCTATATTCCAGCTGGCAGAAACCATGTCTAAACAACAGGGAGATATTCTAGTGCCATATAGAGAAAAGACAGAGGGGGTTCTCCAGTATGGAACTGCCAGATAAAGCAAATGAGAGAAATCACCTGAGGAAGAAATCCTGGAGTGAACTCCTGGCCCTGGCCTCAGCCAGTGGCAGGACTCCCGTTGACGTCAGCACAGAGTTATTTTATGCTTTTGGCCAGCCTGATAGGAGGAGCATCCCCAGATGACACTTTCAGTTGTCATATCAGATGTCCCTTGAAAGCCCTGTAATGAGCACTGGGCTCTGTGGGACTCATTCCACAGAAGATCCCATGCGGATGGGGAGCACTCGGAGTCCTCCTCCTGCCCAGTGAGAGTTTCCCTTGGGTGACAGATTTATTTGCTCTGCGTTTTCTAGAAGAAATTCCTGCCTCCGAATTATGTTGTTCACATTCCAGTCCTTTTGCCCCATGTATAGTTTGTTTGGGATTTGTGGAAGTAGGAATCCTGAAGGATTTGGGAGCTGCTGCGTCACACTCCAAGCTCCCGCTCACCTTGCTGAGCTCAGGCACCCATTGCCTGTTCAGGCACAAAATGCTCTCTCTCTGGAAGCACAGGAAGCCAGAAAAAGCAGGGAACTGCCGGCCACAATAGCAGGTTTCTAAAGGAGATGTCAAGGCAGTTTCTGTAAAACATTTTGGGAAGACTTTTGCATGTTTCCTCTTTTGTTAATCCCTCCTTTTCTCCCTCTTGATTCTCAAAATTTGAATGTATAGGCCTTCTTTTATGAGCTCCATTTTTCTTGCCACTTATTGTATCATTTTCTATTTATCTTTACCTCTTTAATATATTTGCTGATTTTGCCTTGTTTTCTGGTTGACGTCTCTCAGCCTAGTGACATTCAAAGCCCCAGAAAGCTTCAAATGAGGAAACTGACTGGAAAAAGTCAGAAATAAAACATTTCTATTTTCTTTTGATGTCCAGCTCGCTTAACCTGTCAGCTTTAGGAAGAGCAATTTTATCTAAAAAGGGGAATTAATTCTTTTTATAGCTACAAGCAAGAATAAAATATTTCCTTATGGAAGTAGGATGTGCACATTAGGACAATGCCTGATTTTAATAAGGACTTCAAAAGGCAATGTGATTATTTTAAATTATGATTTATGCCTTTGATGTCAAAATGAAAGACAATTACATTTTATTTGGCAAAAGCAAACTTTACAAAGATTTATTTTTACTTTCATTTTATGCCTGTGATAATGCTGTGTGTCTTCACTGAACTGTTTTGGCATGTGGAGGATTCATTCACACTCTGAGTTGATCTGCTCGGTTCTCATCAATTTAATCATTTCATATTACAAGTTGCTATATCCTGGTGTCTGTTACAGAATAGAATGAAGCCCCACAAAATTCTTTTGTTAGTCCAGTGAGCTCACTTAGCTTCCTTCTCCTTGATCACTCATTTCTGGTAGTTTTGAGGATGATACTGTACTGATTTTTACATTAAAGTGTTGCAAGGTAAAACCCCTGGACCAACATGTTCCAAAGAGCACCAGTTATTTGGAAAAATAGAGGACACATTTTGTATTTCTGAGCTCTTGAACAAGGGGTTATATTCTGCATTAAAATCTCCCACACAGGCAATGAATGATCCAGCAGAACGAGGTCAAAACACAGCATTGCTTTAATCAAAAATGTTTGCTAAATAAGGAACAAAAAATAGCAAAAATACTTTCTAGTTTAAAGGGAAAAAACCCACCAAAAAAAAAAACAATAAACAAACCACTGGAAGTTTTGTAACAGAAAACATCTTTTCCAACTATCCTTCTAGTTTATTTTCAAATGACAGCTTCACCTTCAGCACTTTCATGTGTTGGCAGTCAGCTCGAATGGAATCTCCCTCCAAGGGGTTTCCATTTCAGGACTGAACATAAATACATGGATTTTTAGGAGGAAGACAAGGGTGACCCATGGGGCAAATTAGAATGAAACAACCCTGAATGGTTGGGTTTTATAAATGTACATATATATCTCAATATTTCAATCTCTCCCAACTTCATCTCTGTCATCTTTGGAGTCTCACAATATTTAGAGAATTTGAAACTAATTTTATTTTAATAGGGAATTGCATTATTTTTTTTTTCTTTGCTTGTTTGTTTGTTTTTTGCAGAAAACTCACATCAGTAACTGTGCCTTCACCAGTTTGTATCCAGGTTATCTAAGCTTCAAATCCACGCCCATGAGCGTAAAACAGAGGCCTAGTGTTTTTGTTTAAATCAGGTTGTTTTATTCAGTAAAAAAAAAATAATTTCTAGGAAAAACTTAACATAAAAAGAACTGTATTTCTGTACACCAGGAAAATAACTGGCAAGGAGAAAATTGCAGGCTGACATTTAAAGAACTTGTGTGAGTTCATAAAACAAATATAACAAAACTGATTTTCATAAAGATGCCAAATTGTCAAAAAATGAGCAGTTATAGTCAAATACTATTATGTCAGCATTTCCGTTTTGTCTTTCTGGGTTTTGTAGGTTGTATGTTGTAGTGGTTTGAGTCGCATTTTCCCCTTTCTGGGAGATAAGAACAGGGAGGAATACAAAGCAGGCCTTCCTCAAGGAAACAGAGCCAAAAGGAAGAAAAACCCGAAGAGCAGGAAGGGGTGTCCACCATGACATATGGAAAACCTCACTTATCATTAAACTGAGTTTAGGTTCTTTATCACATGTAATGAAAAGGAATTGTCCTGGGTTCAGACATTTTTAAGGGATCATACCTTAAATATCACTTCAAATTCGAAGTGGATCCCCAGAACATCTGTTCTGTGGATTTGCAAAACAAGAGTTTATTGATATTTAATTTTTTTTTTAATAGGAGTTAAATTTCTTAAACTGTCCGTTTAGACGTAAATACATCCAGGACTGAAAAGTCATATACATGGGCTTTTCAGATCTATTAGACAAATTGAGTTTTAGATCCGATTTTTCCCTGGAATTGACTTTTTGATGTAGATTTTGAGG
The DNA here is from genome assembly GCA_013400655.1 of Mystacornis crossleyi. NCBI lineage: Eukaryota > Metazoa > Chordata > Aves > Passeriformes > Timaliidae > Mystacornis > Mystacornis crossleyi. The sequence goes on along the minus strand of VYZQ01013818.1, from coordinate 1,494 downwards.
GATTTTCCCTTGACCAGCGTTCTAGCTGATTCCTGGCAGTTAATGGATTGACAGATATGAGCC
>VYZQ01013817.1:35604-46383 GCA_013400655.1 Mystacornis crossleyi | reverse complement strand
GCATAGGTGTTCTTTGCAAGAAATTCTCTGGTGTCAGATAAAATACCTTCAGGCACTATTAGCATTACAGAGACGGGTGCTTTTTCAATCACTATTAGCGTTACAGAGACCGGTGCTGCAGCAATTGCTGGTGACCCAGCCTGTTGTAACTCTGCAACTAAAGTAAGACCCATTGTCTCTCACATGGCATTTCCTTAAACATGCTTATGAAAGATTTTGCTATCTCAAACACTTCTTTAAGCAAAACTTACTGAGCCTATTGCTTCTTTCTTTGGAAGCATGCCCCATATAGAGGTTCTCTACAGTGTGTGTTTCCAGCTGTTCAAGACTGTTATACTGTCACTATCTCCAGTATTTTCTTCTATGCTCAGCTTGCTGTTTACATGTGGAAAGGTAGTGGGCTTTTTTTGGAACTGTACTCATCTTTTGCAATTTATTTGCAAACTACTTCTCTGAATACTCAGGAAAAACAAAACACTTGGTTTTCATGGCTGGAGAGTTTTCACTTCAAATTTCTCTGTCTGAGTATTTGCTTTCACATGCTGTATTTGACATTCCTTCATCGCTTTGGATCAGACAGAGGAAAATTAAAAAGGTAGATATTTTGCTCAAATATAATTTTGTAGGGGTTTATAATTTTCTGGAGGGAAGAAGTATAAATATTAGATCTGAACCTTACTACCTATAGAGCCTAAAAGTCTAAAAACTTTACACAGTAGAATATACAATGTGAATTTCATTATTAGAATTCATTTCTCTTCATCTTCAACTAAGTTTGCAGATTTTCTGTTAAAAGAATGCTTTCTTGTTAATCCAAATCTGAGTTAAATTCTTGAGTAACTTTTACTGTTACACTTGGAATACTTTTTGCAATGCTATTTAAATTCTTTTGCTGCATGACTGCATGTCTCTTGTTATGAAGAACTTTATTGGTTTGCTGGACATACTTCAAGTCCCATTAAAGATTACTCAGGATTTTGTTTCACTAGTTATTTTCCCACCAGCAACAAACTGTTCTGTTGCACCTTTCACCAATCTTGATCTGATCAATTTTATGCTTTTGGGGTTTTTTTCAAGGCACTTGCCAATAAAGTTGCTCAAATACCTTATTTATTAAAAGTGGCTGCATCTTCTGCTTAGTTAGCAATAGTGGATGAACCTATGACAAATACTTAATGAATTGAAATAATGACTGAGGTTTTAACTATTATTATGATTTTCTTTGATTGGGATTACATCAACATTCATATTATTCATAGTGGTATCCTTTGAACTCTGAAGGCTATGAAGAAAGTGAGATGCCACTTTCAAGTTAGTGAAGTTCTGAAAGCTTTTAGGCTTCATAGGGAATTTAAAATCCAGTACTACTATTACAAAGCTCTTCTACTGTACGGTCTGGATACATTTCAAACAGAGCCACTGACAAAACAAATACCTCTGTCCCTAGCCCAGCCTGTAGACAGGCCTGTTAACCATCGTTCAGATAAACACCTTCCAGTGCTTTCCCACTTGTCTTCATATGTCAAAGTCTGCTGGACTGTTAAGCCCTTCAAAAGGTTCAAATTCTCCCAAGGCTTCTACTTAACTAATGGCAGCACCCTCCCAGTCATAGAAGAGGAAAGGGAGACTTCAAGAGCCATGTGAAGAAGAAGACAGCATCTCTCCAGCCCAACTGCGAACAATTCTTTTTGAAAATTGCTTTTTGAATGAAGAAAACACAGGGGGTGGTCAATAAGGAAACCAGAGTTGCTCATTTCACTTGGCTGGCCTAATGCAATCCCTGTGATTTACTCCACTGGTCTCTACACATACCCATAGAAATGCTATGCCACCATGACCTTTCTTTAGTGTTGCCACTTACCAATACTGATTGCATAACAAAGCTTTTTGCTTCATTTTCTCCTGCAGCTTTTGAAGATATGTCTAAGGTGTACAAACATTTTATTGTAATGCCTGTAAAAACTACTTGCAGCTGTTTTGGGGGGTTTTGTTTGTTTTTTTCCTACAAGATGCTGCTAATAAAGACTCCTGTTATCATCAGTGGTCAATTCATGAGCTGCCCAGACATGTCAGGAACCCACGAGGCCTTGCAGTCCCTGCCCAGTCTTCTTTGGTGCTCCCAAAATCTACCCACAGCCCAGGACTCCATGTCAGCCCCCCAAGGCTGTCAGCCTCCACTCCAGTGATGCTGCAGCAGGGGCAGTCTCCAGCGCGCCACAGACCTGCCCAGCCCAGTAATGGGCCCAAGTCCCAGCCCAACCTCATCCCATTCCCAGGGAGGTGCCTGATACCAGAGCTGGAGCTGCCCCGTGCCTCCCTCAGCTGCCCTGAGGCAGCTTCTAAGTTCAACACTGCCCTTCTTGGGCAGTGCTGCCACAAGCGGCACTAGGCCCCTCCTTGCGGGTTGTGTCAGTGGAAGTATCAGTAATGCTGCAAGGCACAGACTCTAGCAAACAGTTACTTAAAAAAGAACCCCAAACTTACTAATTTTTAGATGTTTTGTCTTTGGTAACACTCCCAGACAGACCCAGATTTCACACAGAGCATGCACAGTCTCTGTTTAAATGGCAGTAGCCTCTGCATGTGCCCCTGCAGCAGTGGCCACACAGCTTGGGCAAGATCCCCAGAGTGTTGTGCTGGATTCCCACCACCTGTCCCTGCGCCATCGCACCAGCACCATGTCTCCTCGCTGTCTTACATCCTGGCATGGCCATTTCTGCATCCGAAGAAATGGCTTATGTGGATCATTTGAAATTATCCACATGCAGTTTGGCAAATTTGATGGTTGAAGCCGTCTGGTGATGGTCGCTTCCAGAGCAGCTGCAAAGAGAAATGCTGAAATAACATGAATCTAATTCTGATTATGAATAATCATTTGGGTTATATACTTTCTGTGTAAGAAAAAACTCAGGTGCTTACTTTAAATAATGATGGTCTATTCCATTCAGCATCACTGCTTTAAGACCAACCCAGGTGAGTATTGGAAGAACAGTAATGCCAGAAATAGGCCCATTTTCTCATGACAACACTGAATTCTTAGCAGAAACATGGCAAGCTATTTTGTCCAATATTACAAAAAAATACCAAAGTTCAAGACCACCAGCTTTCACCATTTTTTCTGAATGTCTAGGCACACATGGATAAGCAATTCTATATCACTGCGACTCATAGAATGGTTTTGGGCTGGAACGTGCAAGTAGTCTACATGTTATGTAGTCTTTCTTGCCAAGACTGAAGGTTTTAAAACGCTAATCACAACCCCCAAAATGCAAAAATCAAGCAGCACATTACTTGTTGAGTTTTCTTGCCAAGTCACAGTAAGAGGTGATCTGAAAGTCAGTTTGCTAGAAACAGATGTTGATTTTAGAAGGGTCAAGCTAAATTTTCCTGCTTTTCAACATGATCAAATCATTTTGACACTGCAGCCATATACATGTTATTGACTTCTTTAAATATAAAATGAAAAATGCTCACATTTATCTGCAGTGTATCAAACCTCACACTGTAACACAACCTATTTCACTTAATATTCAAATACTTAATTTGTCATTTCAATCACCACATTTTTACTGTGTCATCTTTTGCAGATGTCTAGTTGCTAAAAAAATCCTTAAAAATACAGTATGAAAAGAAAATTAGCTCAGTAAAATTTTTTGAGTCTTTGTATATGCACAGTGATATAACGTCACCATTACAGTGCAAGAAACAACGTGACTCTATGCAGCCTATGAGTAATTACTGAAATGCTAACAATCTCCTGACAATGTTAATAATTCTTTGATGGCTATGTCCCCTTGGGGCTTTCTTTGGATTAAACTGAAGTGATTAATTTTCACTTCAGAAGGGTAGAAGGTATTTAAACACACTGGTAAAAAGAAACCACGAAACATGGGCCATTAGTTCAGTATTCTATATTCCAAAACATCTTGTCTGATTTAAAAGAAAAAATTGTTTCCTGGAGTAAAAATGAAACAGAAATTATTGCAAGGCAAAAAAGCACATGATGAAGCAAGATTGTTCAGTCACACTGACCAAAGCTGCCCTGTGGCATTTAAATATTCCCTGGAGTTCCTGTGTCTTCAGGCTTTTCCTGCCAAAGAGAGGAGACAGCATTATGCAAATTTGCAATGGGAAAAGACAAATTCCTTTAGTAGTAAGGCCACTAATTTTAACAGGTCTTCTGTAAAGAAAGAACTGTTAATTGACTAGTGAAAGCATGTGCCAGGTACGAAAAGTTCAGAAGTATTATTGACAGATGCATCACTTAGTGCAGATTGTGAACAGAGAATATTAAAAGCAGTGCTGCCATCTCTTGGTTGCTTTTGGCTGCAGTAAACATGCAACGTATTTGCTGCATATGAAAAAAGCAAACAATGAAACTGCAGAAATGAATGCCACAACGTGACACTCTTCAGCAGTGTCCAAACAACAGGACATGAAATGGTGACATTCAAATATTTCAGTAAATGGGGCTACCCCTACCGATTAAGTTTGTGCCTCCCTATTTGCCACACAGGAGACATACATCAGTGGTGGGTGTTTTCCCCTTTTCTCTTTTTGCCTTTGGGGTAATTTTACTTCCTGAGAAAAGATCATATTTGGGTTAGACGGAAACAAAATATCTCAGAGAATATTTAGGATGTTATCTGTTAAATCCTAAGCCTAAAGGTGTATGAGTCCTGCACGGAAGATTTCTGCTGGGTTTCATTTTTTTACTCAAGAGAATATGTGTTCTACATCTCTATTTTTTTATATGTATGCATATAAGTTTTTACGTATATACAAGAATGTATAAACAACACAGTTACCCTGTTACCTTGGAGGAATAAAATTCATTTATCAATACTGAACAGATGTTGGATCCTGCTCTTCTGGCAGAATCCAAAAGGTAAAAATTCCCAATGAAACATCAGAGTCATAGCACTCTCTTCTCTTTCGTTCTACATTTCAACCCCCCCCTGCAAACCAGGGTTGTATTTTTCCTTCCATCGGAAAAATAAAATAAATCATGGTGCAAGAGAAACCTACATCCTGTCTCTCTTATGAGTTAACACTCCTAATATTCTTAAAAATAGATGCTTATTGCTGTGGCCCTTCACCTAAGCTTTTGCTTGGTTAAAATTTTTTGAGACCCTGAAAACAGTCTTGTCTTACTTACTTTTTAAGACACTCCAATGAAATGGAACTTGTGTATATATAATACTTGTGTGGAATATTTCCACTCTACAACTCCAGACTCTCGTAAGCCCTCAGCTGAAAATGTAAAACTTGAGTCAGTCACTGGTCTGTCCTAAAAAACACGTTAAAATGTTGTCCAGACTAAATTCATTGGACACAGTGTAAGTCACAAAATTCAAAAGCACTTTCTGAAAAATGTGTCTCATTTAAGCTTAATTTTTTTGTTTAGATTGAAAATGATATACACAAAAGAAAAAAAAAAACCACCACTATTTGTTATTTCCAAATTCAACAATGAAATGAAGTTGCTTCATTAGGTACTTTCTGTTACCTTTGCAGGGCTCACCCTTGCTTATCATGAAACTATAGAGAACTTAAGGTTACAAAGGACCTCTGAAGACCATTTAGCCCAGCTCTCTGCTCAGAACAGGTCTAGCTACATCAGGTTGTCAAGGTTGTGTTTATGTGAGAATTCAATATTTATGAGGATGAAATTCCACAACCAAAGTGTGCACCTGTTCCCAAAGCTGACTGCTCTCATCGTGAAAATAAAAGAAGACACAATAGCTGATCACAATCGGCCGTGCTGCAGTTTGTGTCTGCTGCCTTTCACTCTGTCACTGCTGGCTCATGTCTACTGTACACCAGGGCTCCTGAGCTGCTTTCCACCCAGGCAGCCCCAGCCGTGCTGTTGGATGGGGCTATTCCAGTCCAGATGCAAACTTAAATTGTGTGTAAAATGAGAAGAACTGCAGGACATGAGACGATTGTCACGAGTGATTAAATGAAGCAGAGGGTGGAAAGGTAATAACGAAAAATATTCTTTTCAGTGAGTACCCACCTCTGAAGTTAGTTTTGTTTTGGGGGGGGGGGGAGGGCGTTTGTTTTGTGCTAGTTTTGGTTTTGTTTTGTTTTGTTTTACAGCAGCTATTTGGCAGCTAATTTCTTTGTCACCAGGGTACAGGTGCAGGATGGGAAAGGCATCAGATTATCAATTATCTGATGTAGCAAGACGGCCAAGTAACGAATTGCAATTTATAATATAATTCTGTCACACACAGCTTCCTGCTGCTTTGCTTCTGCATGGATAACTCATGACAACTCAGCTGCCTTTAGATTTGGATGCAGATAAGCGCTCTGTGGTATTGGGACTCCTCTGTAAGTAGTATGGGAAGAAAAGGAGAAAAATGAAAAGCCAAAACAGAAAATTGAAAAAAAAACCTAACCATGATAAACAGAATATAAAAGCTGCCATAGATCAAACTAAGACATTCTGCCTAGAGCTGCAAAAGTATGCTAGTAATTAATATGTCAGGTAACACAAGAGAAGAAGAGAAATGCTGGGGTACTGAGCTGCATGGAAACAAAACAAAAACCTTCAGTACACTGTATAAACTTAACTGATTAAAATTATCTCAGTATCAGAAAACCCTGTATTGTTTATCAATATTGATACAGTCAAGCAATTCAATTGGTGCACTCAGACATTTATCTTATTTCTTTCAAGATACCAGATTTTTTGCCTACGTGGATAAAAGCAAAAATAACCTTTACATGAAGAAATTTACAGTTAAGGCTGAGTGGATATACCCACCTACTTAGCTGAGGTTTTGACCTGACACATCCAAAATAGAAAAGAATCCTTAATCCCAAAGTTTGTTTAATTATTTAAAATTGAAGAAGTTCCAATAAAATCAAGAACCACTGGGATATACCATTCTGAACCATCTTTCCCTACATTCCTGACCCAAATGTTCAATAATAAAAATGATAAATGATCCTTCATCAGATTATATTGACTAGTCACAAACACGACAAGAGAAACAGACTGTGGGAGATGTAGTAGTAAGTTATGCTACAAACAAATTTTACCTCTCAGTGACATCAAGAATACAGCATCACCTTTCATACTCAAATAATGTTGGTTAGAACTGTTTAAAATAATTTCAAAGAAACCACAAATAATGCTTTTTTAAGATATTATATGCCTGTTGCAGTATTTTACCATATAATTCAAGCATCATTTGCCTTGCAAATCGCGTTTCAAATTAACTAGGGGCATCCAGAGGGCATAGCCCTGTAGTATGGAAGTCACCAGATGTAAGAGCTGGGACTGCTCAGCGTGGGGAAGAGAAGGCTCAGGGGGAATCTTATTAATGGCTATAAATGCCTGAAGGGAGGATGCACAGAAGATGGACACAGACTATTTGCAACTGGTTAGCAGGGACAGAACAAGAGCCAACGGGCACAAAGTGAAACACAGAAAGTACCGCATGAACATTTGGACACACTTTTGTATTGGCCAAGCAGTGCCACACCTTGCCCAAGGAGGCTGTAGCATCTCCATCCCTGGAGACATTCAAGAGCTGCCTGGACATGGTATGGACAAGTAGATCTAGGCGGTTCTGCTTGAGAGGTCCCTTCCAACATCAACTATTCCATGATACCAAGTAGGAATAAGAATAACTGGCACGTAATATGGCATTGGTGTCACACTACCAAAAGCAGTCATCCTGTACCAACTGTAGGAGCTAATGACCATATGCAGCTATCAAAATATTTGAAGACATTCTCCAAGGTCCAGAGCATCATTTCTGTATGACAGTTGCTCATGTAGTTTTCCAGGGCATTATGTTTATTAGTTTCCATAGCATTTGGGTCATAAATTAACCACTTTTCTACACTCACAAACGATACTAACAGGAATGTTAATTACCCCTGTGTTTTATGTGCTACTGACCTTACGCAAGTATATAATCTACATAACTATGCATTTTTATAACAGTACCAGTCTCTGACAAGGCTCTTATTTATTCCTTCTTTCATTGCAATATCTAACCCTAAATCTGGTAGATCCAGCAATAATTTGGAACCAACTTTTTTACTTTTTCATGAGACACCTCTACTCTCATCAGTGCAGCAATGTACTGTCATTATTGTGACTGATGGACATTGTATGGAATTTTATGGGTGGGACAGTGGGACAGGGGGTAATGCCATAACCCCCTTTACCTTTTTTTTCAGTACCACTCCTACGGATTTTCCAGGCTGCAATATAGGAATGCTTGATAGTATTAATTACTGTTTTCACTGAATCTCATTTCTTGTTAGGTATTTTCTTAGGAATCTTACTGATAGTAGTTCCTATTTTTATTCAGAAAAATTAGAAAAATGAAAATTAAAAACCCTAATCCAAGGGACATTTTCAGAAACTAAATAATCATATTTATTTATATAAGACCAACAATACAGGCTGGGGGCAGAGCTGTTGAGAATGGAATACCTCTCTTGCTGCTGTTTTGTTCACAAGTAGTACCTCACTGCTCTTCGCTAATATACATGCATCGTTTTCTTATCTACTTAAATTCGGACTGCCTTGCACAATGCATAAAGTTCAGGTAATGATGGTTTTGTCTTATAAGCTCAAAGGGAATATTGCTCTTCCTAAACAAATATGTCCATAGCAGTGAGGTTAAAGGCTTAAAGACAGCAGCACTTTACGAATCATTCACAAAGTGGCCAGTAATAGTGGCTTAATTATTGAAATATGAGAGAAGAGACAGAATGTTATCTTCATGAAAAATTCCTTAGTGCAGCCCACTTCTCACCCTAAATTCACAAAATGTCCTATTTTAGAAAATAAGCATGACTTCCAGCATTCAACACAGCTCTTGGCTATTCTGTAAACTGTAGATCCACATGCAGCCTCTGAGGTCCCTGCATCCTCCAGTGTCATGTCTCAAAGGAATCCAGGCACTATCAGTTCTTCCTAAACTGTTAACCATAGGACTTGCCTTAAAAAAAAAAAAAATATCAGCTGGTGTGGAGACAGATAGAGAAAAGGAAAATCCATCCCAAATTTGCCTTTCTTTCATATTGCCATTATAAAGATAATAGACAGTGGTACATTCTGTACTATTTCTCTCTCTCCCCTTCTATGAACTTCTCATCAGAGAGCTCCCTAGCTGTAATGAAGAATAAAATAAAAAAAAGACATGTTCACAGAAATTCCAAGATTAAAGAGTTCGTTATTAAACTATCTTCAGTTTCCAATGTTAACCCATTTCAATGTACTATTTGAGGTCAATTCACTTTCCTAGAATATCTGTGAAGCATGTTCCACAGCTAGAAACCTTTTACAGACAAGTTTCCACAGGCTCACCACCTTTAAGGATGAGCCGTAAGCTTAAGAGCTTATGTTATCTACAGCTGCGATAAGGATAAAAGCAAACTTTGTAACAGCCAGGTATCAGTCTTTGGTAGTGGCCCAATGGCAGATTTTCTGCCAGGGCCTCATTTGAAAAAAGATCTGAGCCTGTCTCAGACAAGGTTGTTACCTGGAAGCCAAAGAAGAAAACCTACAAGGAGGGAACTGAAAACATTTTCAGAACGGTGAATGAGGCCATTTGACAGTAACATGTGTCTCCTTCATCCTCCAGGATGGAGACAAGTGTTTGCCATGGATGTGGCAATGATTTTAACATATCCACGCATTTTCAGTGTTTTTCTTCTACATCTGTCCTATCCTACTTCCCTACAATGCTAATGCAGGCCGTCCATTTTAAGGAAGATGTATGTGCCTATGAAGCTTAAATTATAACTGTGAATGGAAGAGGAAATTATAAATCAGTCATGGCTGGGTATCAGGGATTATCTGTGTGCACATCCAGGATGTCAGTCATCAGTTCCCTGGGTAGACCAAGACCTGCCACACTTGAGCGAACACAAGTGACACCCTGGGCTGATCTGAGCCACTGGACTAAGTGATCTCCATGCCGGCTGGTTTTCAACAAACAGCCTGTCAGTGAGCATACGGTGCAACAAATATATCCAGCTGATCAGACACTCTGGAATCAAGGAGGCATGTTTCTCAGTTAGGGTGAAAATTGATGAAGGGCTATTTTTCCTGCCCCTACCCCACCTTTCCTGAAGGGCAGAATGAGATTTAGATTAATTAACAGAGATGTATTACTATGGTCAGCCAATGGTTTGGCTCCTACTGCTACACCCTGCACAGAAAAAAAGTATTTCTCAGATGAAAAGACTGCCCAGAGTATTGCTGAGAGAGCTCTCTGACTATCCAGGGAGAATGTTAAAGCATCACATGGTGGTGACTTTTCCATTAATCAAAATAAAAAACACAATAAAAAATCACAGCACAATCAGATGAACAGTTTGAGAAAATCACAGTACTGCTTAAAACGTCTGTTTATCTAAGACTTCAAGTCTCCACAAGTCCAGTGCAGACTCACATCCTTAAATGTAAATTGGGAGTCAAGGTAGAACCAGGAAGAGTTGTTTCTCACTGAGGAACTGGAATATGAGCTGGTCACTTCAGGTACACTTCAGATACGAGAAACCTACAGCAAGCAGCTGTCCAAGCAGAAGCTAAGGATCTACTTGAGGAGTCTTAGGCTGTAACTTCTTTAAAAGAGAAGCTCCGTCAAAGCTGTACTAGGTGGAAGATGAGACCTCAACCAACATGTTATTCAAGACACAGTGAAATTATGTTTACACATTTTGTCCAGGAGTTGAACCAAGGCTGTTTGACAAGTCATATTTGTCACCAAAATGGCCACATAAACAGTGGAGAAATAAAAT
>VYZQ01013817.1:5648-25426 GCA_013400655.1 Mystacornis crossleyi | reverse complement strand
AAACGAAGGCTCAGTCACTGAAGCACAAAAAAAATGAAATGTGCATTCTGTAAGCAACAGCATTATCACATGTCCATGGTTTTCCAAAGGAATGCAGAATTCTTTTTATTCATGAAGTTGAAGAGAGTATGTAAAAAATAAGACTAAAAAGCTGCAAAAAGTAGAAAATTTAAATTCTTCAAGCCTATNAAAAAAATGGGTAGAAGTGGCCTAGAAATCCATGCTATTAAGTACAAAGCCCAAGGGCTCAAAGCTGATCTGTACAGTGGAGAAAGGTTAATTTCTTCTGTATATTTGGTATACCATTTTTTCCTGGTCTAGTTTCAGAAATCACCTCAGAAAATCTGAGCTCTAATTTTTTAAAATACAACTGATTTGTTGTATTTGTTTTTAAAATTCAACTTCAAAGAGTAAGGTGGTGTCTTAGTTTCCATTTGGCCACTTACAAATACCTAGATACATCTTAAAATTTCTAGTTAAAAACAATATCAAATACCTACTAAAAAACCAAAAAAAGAACAACCTTTCAATCTATCACTTGTTTCAACTACGTAGCTATATACGATTTCTCTTGGACTCTAGAAACCCTCTCTCTTGTACTTTGCTTTTGAATGAGCGGGCATCACCCTATCTTCAGCAAAGCATAGTAAACTAAATGTAAAAAGAGGCCATTGGTTTTACTCTAGTTTTGTAGTCCTCTCTTTTGCTCAAGATTTTATGCATGTAGAAATTGTACTTTAGTGGAGGAAAGAAAAACAGTTACAGAAATTTCAACCAAAAAAATTTAGGTGTATTTTTCTTTCCATTTTCTACTTAGCTTTGTTCCCCTTTCTTTGCCCATTCTTCTGCACTTAAAGAGTTCAGCTGAACCTTCTTTTTATGGAAAATTGAGCCCATGCAATTCTGTTTTTTGTGTTGTCTCCTAGTGTTATCAAGGCTAACAGCCACCCACGTAGCCCTGGAAATCTGATACTTTAAATATTAACGATGAGAATCCCAAAATATTTTGCCAAGAGTTAGGAAAAATCAACCTAAAATAGGGCACTGAATCACATACTAGTTTGAATAACTAATTTCTTGTTCAGAATGTATATGAAACCAATCGTATCACTCGGTTACCATCAGTATCAGACACATGGTCCATAAGTGAGAACAGAATGAAGGAAACAAGCAGGCAGCTCAGGTGTACAGTGTAGCTTTAAAACAGATACATAAAACTAATATTGTGGTAAATACTAAATTTTTACTTCAACAGTTTACCAATGCTAAATTCTTTGGATATGCAGTATCATTTAACAGCGTTGTGTCAGAATTTAAATGGCTTTCAGCACTGTGTTAATGTTGTTTTCCAAACATTTTGGGGCTGGAGGGTATATGCAAGGAACAGGATAGTGCTAAGAATTCAGGTTTAAAGGGCTTATATTTTATTTTTAGAAAGTATATTCGAATATGAAGGGTTTTAGTAATAGGTAACAAGATTTCTAAAGTTAAAAGAACATTGTCAAACTAACAATTTGAAAATGTGCAGACAAAATGGGGGTAACTAACAGTGCCTTTGTTCACAGGCAACTGTAAACTAATAGAAGGGAAAAACCAGCCAAGCTAAAGAGACATGTCACTTGCAGGATTTGTACACATTATTTACTGGATAGATATTTGACAAATTCATCTAACTCAACTTGTGAAGAAGTACAAAAGATTCAAAACACAATGTCAGTGTCAGCTCTTTAGTGAAAAACCCATAAAGCTGCAGTCCTGACAGCCATTCAACCTGTTTCTGCTTGCTCTGGTGTGACACTCAGAAAAGTCACTTGAGCAACCATTCAGTAAAGGGCACCTTTTCTTGTTTCCCTGCACTTGCCCATTTCCGCAGACCCTTATTAGTAGGTGTGGTGTAACACCACAAAGAAGACTGCCACTGAGAAAAGATGCCAGAACTACTCTGAGATGCTGAGGAAAACCTCCTCTAATCCTGTACTTGGAATTGGGAATTTTCCTCACCCATATATCGTCTCCAGAGAAGCAGTATGAAATTAGGCAAAAACTAGGGAAGGTTGCTGAAATGAAGAAATATCAGCTTTATAAAGTGCTGGTTACCAGCAAACCCGTTTCTCTAGTAGTATTAAAGCATTCTTCCCTTTGATTGTCGAGTGCTAACAGTAAGCCTTTAAATTCCAGAATAATTAAGGCTGCAGCCTGTTATTCCTTAAGTCAAGGGCAGCTTTGTTTTGCCTCTGCCCAAACTGTGATTTAGCAATTGCTGGAAAGCAACAAGCAGCTGCACGCTGAGTAAATCAGTGTCTGTTGGGGAAAGCTCTCATTATACACCTCGTTCAGGACTCGGGTCTCGGAGGGACGCTCTGCTCCCTGAAGGGACAGGCTGGAGGTTGTGCTTCCCTGCTGGGATGCCCAGGGATGCCACTAAAAAGCAGGTGGCTGTGGTGGGATGTGAGATGTTGGGGGAAGAAGAGAAGCCAGAGGAACTCTGGAGCAGCTGGACATCAGGGGTAAGCAGAGAGGAAATCCAGCAAACCATGGCAGGGCAGGAGCAGTGGGAGAAAATGTTCACAGTTTACAACTCAAGGTCACTAGCTTGCATAAAACAAGCCCAGAAGGACTAAATCACTGTACCATGACACAGTAGTAACCACTTCCATCTCTGTGCTGTTTTCTTAGTCACTTGGAATTTTCCTGTATTTAAAAGATAAGTTTGCTACCTTCTTTCCCCCTCCCCCTGCCCCTTCTGCACTTAAGAGCCTTTTCCGTCTTCTTTGGGGAGCTTATTTTAAGGTGGAAGTCTAGGCTTGCTCATCTCACTTGAGATCTTGTCACAACCTCCCACATCATCTAGCAGCAAGGTAACTTCAGGAAAGGTTCTGGTCTGAAGAATGGTTTTCAAACCAGCTACCACATAATTTTTGCCTTAGTGCCTTTTCCTCTAGGAAGACATGAACACAAAAATAGGGTGATGGGTCCTTCTGAAACAGAAGTTGGAGTACTGGAGCGGTATCATCTCATTGTCAGAAAAACTTAAAAACTATATCCTGTATATGTATGTCAGGTCAATTATCCTTGACCATAAACTACTATGTCTATAAATCATTTGGGTGTTCTAACACTTTCAGATTTTGTAGAACTTTTTTCAAAGATAACTGAGGCTGCATATCCCTTTTCACAAATTAAATTCAACACAATGTTCTTTATTAACTGTACTAATCCAATAACTTGGCACCATTGCCTGAATGCACTCACCATTTCAAAATAAAACTTTCCAAGTGTATTTAAGGTGAACTGTTAAAAAAACCACAGACAGCAAAAATATTTTAATTTTGCATACAAACCATGTACCATTTCGAACAAGAACCTACACAACAATTTTACAGCTACAAGTAAGTTTCCCTCATGTTTTGCTTTGCCTCTGGGGAAAAAAAGACCTCCAACTTTTATTCCTGACAAGTATGTATTAACTTAAGTATCAAAGTAAATTTTACTTTATATATATATCTTGAAATTAATTTCTTCACTACAAAACCTCCAGTTTTCCTACTCACTCCTTTCCAGGGCATCATTAATCTAGTCAGAAAAACAAACAAATAAAAAGGACTAAACAAAAATTACTGAGCTGCCAAATGCAGTCTTCCCTAAACATACAGACAGTTCTGATTTAAAGGACATTGTATTTTTCCTGAATTGCTTTGTACTGTGTCATTGGTCTATGCTGCTTTTGGCTGTTTCTCATTACCTTTCTACATGACAGTAAATAGAACCTGACACCTGTCAGAGTTCCCGTTGATCACAGAAGTTCAACAATGTCCCAGAACACTATCAAAACCACCAGAAATCTCTCATTAATTATAATTATTTAATTGCAGAGAAACAAAAGCAAAGAAGGTAAGAAAAAACATGCATTAATGGCAGCTGGTGCCTTTAGCTGGGGTGAATGCCAAAGAAAATTTGAAGCACAAAAACCTCTCAGCAGTTCCCTGCGGACTCCCTGCCGAATGTCCCCATTATGCACAGAAATCTTTGCACAGGCTTTACATAAAACACTGCCTTGATTCGAGTAATGAGGTCCACAAAAACATGACACTAAATATCTATTCTGCTATATTCTGGAGGCAGGTCATAGGTGTCAGCAAGTGTCAGAAGAGAAAGCTTTCCATCTCCTAAAGTCTGCCCACTGAATTTTGCCCAGGACCCCCTAAGTCTTCAGCCAGGAGAGCCAAGAGCATAAGCTCGTAGGGACAGATGAGCCCACTGAGCAGGCCAAAAACACCCCATGCTTCACAGTCATAGAAAGGGGAAGCCCTTCCTAATGGTACTGAGCAGAAGAAATGGCACGGGAGGCACAGCTTGCTCACAAAACTGCAAGGCGTCACAGCTACCTGGCCTTGCTCTAAATAGCCACAAGACACTTGCTAAAGAATACTTCCTGCAGTTTTTGCTGCTTCACAAAATTTGATAATACAATATTGGACTTGAGGGCCTAGTCCTAAAATAAAGAAAATGGAAGCAGCCTTCATTTATCCCTTTAGTATTTTGTTTAAGATCATGTGAATGATGCTGTCACTTGTGCTGATTCTAAGGTTAGCATCTGTGCCAGGTACAGTAAATTCAGTATTTGAGGTCCTGTTAATGATTTACAGAAATTTTTTTGTTGGAAGTACATGGAATGTAAATAAGAAGAGGAGTCCCTCCCTAAGCTGAGCTTTCCTGGGTTGACATGACCTCCATGAGTCAGGGAAGTGATGAACAGAGGCTCCCACAGAGACCACCTAGCTTGCCTCCCATCATTCCCCACCCACCACGTTCCTTATGGCAGAAGAGGAAGGGATGGTCTACGGATAGTGACTTTCTGTAGGAAGATTAGATACTGCTTTGCTGATAAAAGCACATCCAGGGGCCTGAAGATCTTAAAATTATTTCCTTTAGATTTGCTCTGCGGCAGAGGTAAGCTACTCTGCCTACAGGTACTTGAAAGAAAATGGCAGTCTCTGAAAGCAGACTTTCATGTCTGCCTCGTCACTAGTTGACATGTACGGCCTGCCTCCAACATCGTGCAGAGCGGAGATTGGATGTCACAGATCTGTGGATAAACAGTATGGACAAGTAGTCCCATATTGTTGTTTTAAAATTTTTGATAGTTCTTTCCCATTTCATGTGCTACAGAAGATATCCCAGTAGGTTGTCCTTGGAGGTGTACCAGGAATGTTCTTACTTTGTTAAACATCGACCAAAAGAGCGTATTTTCAAATTACTGTTATACAGGAGACAGAGATGGGACTTACCAGTGATTTTCTACACTGCAACACACTCCAGACCAGCTTTGCGTGGCAAAAGCCAGCGCTGAGACACCCTGGCAAGCCTCAAAGAGCTTTTCAGGAGGAAGCTGGAAGAAGGTTTGGTGGCTGCTCTACCCTTTGTGCAGGAATGGCTGCAGAGCTGAGGCTGCCACACTTGAGCACAGCTCACCTGAGCTGTGCTGCCACCACACTGCAGATGCCTGTGCCCGGCCATGTACCCCACTGACTCAGACCCAGACTGGCTTCCCAGTTTGCCACAGGAACTGCCTCATCCCTGTGATCTTGCCTGGAGACCTCTGTACTCTGGCTGACCCAGCTGCTGCCTCTGCGCTGCCTTGAGCAGGAGTCACTAACTTGTGTTCTGGGCTTCACCTCAGCCCTGCTCCATCACCACGAACTTGTCTGCCCTCTTCACTGAACCTGGGGTGAACTCTCTTCTTCTCTGAACCTTGTTCCTGTCTCCAGACCCACCCTGCTTGGATCCTAAGGGATGGGGCCCTGGCGGGTGAGTCCCCCTGCTGCCAGGCTTGTTAGCATGCTCTGCCCTGACTCCCCGGTGCTGATGGCCAGCCATCCCTTGCTGGGGCTGACGGTAATGCTGGAACTGGGAGTACAGACCGGATACCCACAAAATAAAGGTCTGGCACCGTGTTAGAGCCCTGCTGAGTTGGAAAGAGAATCCAAGAGCATCCTGTTAAGTGGTAAGAAATACTATTTTGTGCTTGAACACTGTAGCCTTTGTGAGGGACGTTGGCACAGCAGCAAAGTAAAACCTCTCGAACAGTCATTTCAAAAGCAGAATTTATACTCCTTTAGCCTGACACTGGGCAAAAGAGAACCTCAGCTTCCCGCAACAGTTTGTGGTGTGGGATGATCCCACATGACAGGAGCAGACTGCCAATGTGCTGACTAGCCTGATCACAAAGGAAGTCTTCTGGCCATCAAATTTTAGTGCCGGGCCAGTTAAACAGCAATTGAACACAACCAGTAAATAACAGTATCACCCTCTGAGTGATATTAAAAGCAAAGTCCCATACACAATAAAACTGTACAAGATTTCCTGCATACTGAGTGAAATTTACCACTAATGAGAGAATACACTAATTTTCACAAGGAAACAAGTGGTATGCTCTAATACATACATAGAGATGAAGACAATCTCCAAAATGCTCCAATGTTCCATTCAATCAGCATATTCAGAGCACTGTAAATTCTTAATAGTTTTTAGAGATAAAGACTCCTCTAGAGGCAGTGTGATCCTGAGCATCAGCTGAGAACACTCAGTGCTGTGCTGTATCTAACATTTACTGTAGATTATAACCTGTATCTTGACACTGATTACACTGACATTTGACAATTGAGCAACTTTACAAATTTGCATTGTCTGATCCTGAGCTGCCAATTTAAAAGTTGTCCCATACAAGATAATAGAATACATTCTTCTCTTCCTTCTGCTAGTTCACAACTTAAAATAATACCATTCATCAAATCCTGATACTTGATCTAGCCATCAAAACCTGCATTTTCCACAGTGATGATAGAAATGCCCCAAGTTCTTAGAACCATGGCCTGACAAAAGAGGAAGGGTAAAAATGGAGAAAACACAAGCCAATTAATTGTCCTTCATGCTTTTCCACTGGAACACATTTAAGCTCATTAAATACATCACTTAAACCACTCTGGCTACACAAAACCAATCAGACCCACTGAGTTTGTGAACTGCTTCTAGCATTGCCCTCCCAGAGCAGTCTGTGTCTGCTCCTCTAGCCCACAACCTCACACAGCTCCTCTGCACACAACCTCAAGTACAGCAAAACACAGCACAGAGAAACCCAACCTCCCTGACAGTGTCGCTATAGTCAGGGAAGACATGAGAAAGCTCAGATAGCTCACACCGAAACCACAGCAGTCAGCTGGGTAAGGTGGCCCCTCGGCCCCCAAAACAAGCAGTTCAAGTTCTTGGGCAGTAGGTGAGCAAAAAGGAATGTCTGCAAACATTGCCACAGCAGATTTTGAGTTATAATTTAAACTCTCTCCTTCCCCCAATCTTGGCATTTCAATTGCAGCTCAATAGGAACCTTTTTTTTCTGCAATTCCAGATCTGAATTAGTATGTCTGTACTTTCCATGCCCAGAGCAAAAAGGACTTAGACAGCGGATGAGCCAGTATGTGCAGGGTACACGTCCTCTTTGGAGAGTTAAGTATTGAGTTTGAGCAGTCATCCCTGAATCACTTACTCTGCCACAATAAGAATCCTTGAGATTAATCAAACCATCAAAAGGAAGCTGTGTATGTACCAGGCTTTCTTCCCAAAAGGCACAGCAGTGACCTTTATCCAAAAAAAAAAAATCAAAAATTAACAAAGCCTCCCCATTAGTGACACTTACATTTCCTGGTATTTTCAAGAGAACCTAAAATATGTGTGGGTACTGAGGCATACTTTTTGAGCTCAATTTACCCATAAATTAGATTGATGATTGGGTTGACAAATGAATCTTTTCTGAAAGATAATCAAAATGTATCTAAGCTAAGCACTTACTTTACTGTACTGATATCAAACAAGATTGTTATTGCTTTTGCCTGCCATTTAATACAGTGGAACAAAAATCCCTGCACTATAGCCTCAACACACAACTTGATTCTCTCATTATAAATACATGTTTTGGCTTCATCCTCATCTATTATTTTTGTTTATAAATTCTTCTGTTCCCAGAAAGGAAAAAGCAGGACGCTATTGTCAAAGACGCAATATCCAACTCAACTGTTTTCTCTTAAATATATCCAAAATGTAACAAAAGCACAGATTAAATACCTTTTTCCATTAGACTGTAACTGGCACCTTGACATGACAGAACAAAACTATTACTGCAAGTGAACAGGAGTGGAGAAGTCTGCATGCTTTCCTAGATATGTATTATCTATGTATGTGTGCATATGTATAAATGTACATATAAAGATGATTAGGAACTTATTTTGGATAATACTGAGCGTAATACAACCCATTTAAACATTTTTATCTTTAATTTTTTTATTACCTCAAACCACATAATAATGATGAACTGCTCTTAGAGCTGATCCATCCTGTCTGCAGAATGACACAAATGATTGTAGAAAAATACCCCTGCTCATCCTCTTAAGGATTGTGACTTAAAAAGTAAAAAATACTATTAACCTTGAAAATCTTCAACACAGATACAACCTATTGCACCGTTTCCTCCATAACTATGGCCTCATGCTGAGATCCACGCAGATCAGTAATCTGATGAGACTCCCTGGATTGGTTTTGCAATCTTCTGAATTAACAGAGTAGTTGGCAGATTTGAAGGGTGATGCACTTTGCCTGTAAGAAGACTGGACATACTTCCCAATAGACACCTGCTGACAGCATAGGACGGGAACATGCAGGATCAATTGTGAACTCAAACTCAGTTTCCCGGAGGACATTTGCTCCTACTCCATAAGGCTACCTTGTCTCCAAGCCTGACCTCCTCTGCTTTACAGTTCCAAGCTGTTTTTCTGAGTCCTGTCTCCACAAGTACTCCATAAACATAACTCTGATATCCCTTTCTTGGGTTGGAGGGTGTCAGACTCCATCTCCCTGCACAGCGACATGAAGTGCACTTCTGAGAATTTTTTTCCAGTTTGACTGCAACTCCCGCATCTTTTGTCTTTCCCATCAGCCTTTTTCCCTTAGTTATGTGAATATGGATTTTGCTACCACTAGCACAGGGTCAGAGGCTTGTTGTTCAGTCAGCAGCATGGGGTCTCCAGATGTGTCTGGCTCTGCCTTGGTGGAAGCTGCTTTTAGCTGTGGCAGCAGTTGTCTTGACGGCCACATGCCTGTGCTTCCCTACAAAAGCACACTTCAGGGGCACCCAGAGCAGGGGGCTGGCACCCCTACATAATCACTGCGTGACAAACAGCCCCTCCAGGCTAATGGGACTTAGGGAGGCAGTGTGCAGCTCCTCGACTTGGAAAGCAGGGGGAAGACAGGCTGTGGTAAGACATTGCAAAAAAATTTCCCCAAAGAGAGCCAAGACTGAGGAGAAAGGGACCCCCAACATGAACCTTGCTCAGCAAAGCCCTCACACTGCTGAAAACTCATTCTAACTACTCCCTTTCCTCTTTGGAAAGACTGACACTTTCAGCTCCAGGATCCAGAGGAACACTGAAGAATACACACAACAGCAGGGTGAAGGGGCAGCTATTGAAAGCATCACTTGTAAACAAATTTAAAAGCTATTTTCAACAAGGTTTTCCTTTTTAAAATCTATTTTAACTTTTAGAACATTTAGGTATTTATTTGCATTGAAGAGTTTCTCTTTACATATATATGATGTGTACTCTTTTGGTGATAATAAGATTTTGAGTCTAACAATAATCATTTTGTGCTGAAACAGGTTTTCCTTATCTTTAAACTGCCTACCCACTTCCTTTGGCTCCCATCGACCTAGCCTAGCTCCTTTTATAATCTCATGTTACTCTTTTCTCCAGTTATGGTACACCATTGCCTTCCTGTGTTTGCTCAGCCACTCCCAGCTTACCACCTACCCTCTCCCGCTCCTAACTTACCTTCCTTACCTTGCTACTAAATTCCTGAGCCTCTCACCATTAACCATCCATTTGCATTTCTCTGCCACCTCCTCATTTTTTGAGGTTTTGATCTGTTCTGTTCCTACCTTCCCCTTTTCTCATAAAATAGTAGCAGAACATAAGGAGAATCTTATGAAGACAAGACAGAGAGGTCCGGAGGCTTACAATCTCTGCACAGAGAAGACCCTTCTGAACGTCAGGAAAAGGGTTAGGGGCTGCACCCACCCTCCCCACGTTCATCAAGGGCATGCAAAGAGAAGGCATGTTTGCCAGCTTCTTTCAAGAAGCCACAGCTATTTGTGTGGAGGTTCAAGAGCTTAGTGAAAACATAGACTGACTTGTTTACTTAGGTGAGGTGTACGAAGGACTTAGGAACAAAGAATTCACCAATTCTGTGTCGTAAGTCTTTAAAAGATGAAGTTTACAGAATCACGGAATATTCTGAGTTGGAAAGGACCCACAAGGATCACTGAGTCCAATTCTTAGCCCTGCACAAAACCTCCCCAGAATCACACCATGTGCCTGAGAGCATTGTGCAAATGCTTCTTGAACTCTGTCAGGCTGGTGCTGTGACCACTTCCCTGGGGAGGCTGTTCCAGTGCCCAACCACCCTCTGGTTGTTATTATTATCTATATATATTTATATATTATCTATCCATATATATCTGGTTATTATTATATTCTAATATTCAACCTAAAACTCCCATAACTCAGCTTCAGGTCATTCCCTTCCATCCTGTCACTGGTCACCACAGAGAAGAGATCGGTACCTGCCCCTCCTCTTCACCTCACGAGAAGCTGTAACTGCAATGAGGCCTCCCCTCAGTCTCCTCTTCTCCAGGCTGAATAGAACAAGTGACCTCAGCTACTCCTCATACAGCTTCCCCTCAAGGCCTTTCACCATCCTCGTGGCTCTCTTTTGGATGGTCTATAAAAGCTTAATGTAATTTTTATACTGTGGCACCCAAAGCTGCCCCCAGCACTCAAGATGAGGCTGCCCCAGTGCAGAGCAGAGCGGGACAATCCCCTCCCTTGCCCGGCTGGCGATGCTGTGCCTGATGCCCCCCAGGACAGGGTTGGCCCTCCTGGCTGCCAGGGCACTGCTGGCTCAGATTCTACTTGCCATCAACCAGGACTCCCAGGTCCTTTTCCATAGCACTGCTTTCCAGCATCTCATTCCCCACGCTGTCTGAACATCCAGGGTTGTCCAATCCCAGATGCAGAATCTGGCACTTGCCCTTATTAAACTTCATATGGTTGTGCCTTGGATTAGTTTTTGTCTTGGACTGTTCTTGATTTCCTTGTGTTGCTTTTTCAGATGGATGAAACTAAGAAATGCAACCAGAAGAGACGCTTAGAGTAGTGTCACCCAACACTATGGGGACAGAGAGGTTCTTTGGGGATCCTAGTCAGAATGATGAAGGCACCAGAGGTCAGGAGCAGGGCATACCTGCTAGAAGTAGATGTAGGTCCTCCCTGAAGTCAGCAAAACTTGTGATAAAATGGCAATTATACAAATTCTCTGTAAATGATGAATCTAAGGCTTGTTCTAGCACAATTCTTAAGCACTCTACAGAAGCAATGCCTTGGTAATTTCTGTGTAAAGCTCCAACACACAAACTTATATACCTCAATATATCCTGTCACAACCTTGCTGGACATACTCACATGGATATTTTTCCCAGGAGAAAAATCATTTTGGTTTCATGCATGGTAACCATGGAACTGTCAGTTCAGCCAAGTCTCAGAAGCCACTCTTGTTTATTACACTTCACTTTCCCAAAGCATACTTAATGTAATGGATATAATAAACATCAGATACCTTAAATTGTTCAACCATTTAGTTACAGTCACTTGACACACACCTAGTGCTAAACCTGGACTGTCCTAGCCACAGGCTCACAACAACTGCAGGATATAAACAGGGCCTAAGGATCTTCCTTGGTATTTGCTTCTGTCTTAATATTTTAACAGTGAGTTGGGCACATAGTGCTGTTGAATGTGATGCATAAAAATTATCTGCTATTGTTGCTAAAAGTGTGTGCAGTTAGCATCTTTCCTGGCTGCTGCACTCAGAACAATTATACAAAGGGAAGTGGAAGGGAGACCAGGATGAGGCTGAGAGGGAGAAAGGCCCAGAATGGAGAGGTTCTGCTCAGAACAGAAAGCAGACCTCAGACACACTGCAGATCAGTCTCTGGGGGAAAAAGCCCAAACCCTTAAGAGCCTCAGAGGAAATGTATGGCACCTGTTCAATGCAGAAAAATCTCTGAAAGCTGCTAGTGTACAAGCAACAACTTATAGCAAGAAACAACTTAGAGTACAAGAATACAGAAGTCAGACTTGATTTTAGAACTTCAACCTTAATCTGCCAATACACCAGCACTGAGACTTCCCAATTTCCACAACTAACGTGCTCTAATTAGATAACCTTATTTCTTACAAAATGTATATTTAGGGAATAGAATACTCTCCCGCTGTTTCAGTTCAGTTTAGTTCAAAGTGAGCTGAGAGTAGTTCCAGCAGGAGGCTCAAAATTCAATCCTAGACTGAGTGGTGTTTTAATATGGCATTTAAAGAAGGGTTGGTGGGGTTCTTTTCTTAGTAAAAGATAAACAGATTGGAAAGAAAGCAGATAATATGAGTTTTGTAAATTATAGGTAGAAAAATACAGTATACAATTTTTATCCTTATCATCATCCAAGTACAGATAGACAAAACCAAATTAAAATCTGGAAGACTACTGACCTCATACTAAAACTGATTTTGGCAAGATGAATAAAAGAAGCATGAACTTAGTGGTACATTAGCTACTGTATCTGACTATGAATATCATACTGGTATGTAACAGTTTGCTATTACTTTCTGAAATTCTTTCACTCTTCTGAGAAGGTCAGAATAAAGGAAGAAAACTAAACACATACCAAGTGTTTGTCCATTTGTCAAGAAAGACCTCCACAACACATCTGACAATGTTTATTATCTGCTGAAAAAAAGATCTGAGTGATTTGGGGAATTCTACCACATTTTTTAAACAGCGAGTCTTCAGCTGCGTAAATTCTCAACCAGCAGCAGCAGTGATAATCTTCTCTAAATAAACTCACATGCTTCTCCTTCAGGGTGTATTTTCATATTAGACCTAATTCAATCCAACAGCAGGCAGAGGCCAGAGGGGGTAGACCCGCTTTCTCCCTGCTTTTCTGACTCTTCCCTTGAGTTAAATTTAGTAACTGTGCAACTCTCTAGTGGCTCTCCTCAGCTTGCTTATCTGAGGGAAAACTCAGAGGTTTTCATGAGTTAGCTTTCCCTCCAAGCAGGGAACATTTAGTGTGACAAGCAGAACTTCGAAGAGGAAGCAGAAGGAGCACACAAAAAGTGATGTGAGCACGAGACAACTACTGCTCCTTTCAGTGGCAGGCAGTCATCATGATGAAGCCATGTCCTAAGGCTCCATCTATGGTACTCTTTGCAGTCTTAAGCAGTAGCATCATCTTGAAGCAAATCCATGGAGTAAAGGCCCTTTGGAATGTCAGTTCCGTTTGCAGAATAGGTATAGTGCATGCTAACGATCCTTTGAGGAGGAAACATAGATGAAAACATTGTTCCAGAGGTACACCAAATACTCACTAAACATTCATATGCCATCCAAAGGGCTCTTGAAAGACTCAGGGGCTCAGAGCTACTCTCTTGTGCTTATACTACACTGCAACGTGTGAGCTGACCAGGTACTGCATTGTCCTCATGAAGATGAAGACCTTAGTCTTTGGAGACCCTAAACCACCACCAGACTTTGGGGGGTAGCAAAACGGACATGTCTCTGTTACAGAGATCCCAAGCTCATTTTCACATGGAAACACAGCACTGAGCTTTCCACTCACTTGGATACCCACACCCACAAAACCAGGATCACCACATGGGAGAGTCATCCACGATGGAAGTCTTCAAGCCCTCAAGCACAGAAGGGCTTGAAGAGAAGAGACATCCAGGGACAAAGACTGCCTTGTGAAGAGACATCCAGGGACACATCTTTGGTCTGATCTGGGCCCCACACCGTGCTGTGGATAAGCTCCTCACTCCTGCCAAGGAACTGAGCAGACAGGGTGGTGGTTACAGAGTCTAACTACAGTTCCCAAAACAGTGAAGTAACTGCTCAGGTCTAGAATCCATCCAGGAGCTTGAGTCACGAGCATCAGGAGATAGGGCTGGGGACAGAAGTGAATACAAGCTGTAGTGCACGTTCAAGAGGTCCATTCAGGAGACAAGCTACCCATAATATATATCCAAGGTCCACCCTGGTGACACAGCAATGAACAAGGCCAAAGACAAGGCTACCTACAAGGGACATTCAGTGCTCATCCAGGGAACAGGCCTGGAAAAGGTACACCTACAAACGGGCTCCATGCCCTTAGGACAGTGACATTCAGTCTCAGTGTCATACGTTTTCTGCTGAAAGCTAGTCCACAGAACAGACTTGGAAAGTTTTCCAGAAACTTGAGCATTATTAGTGCACCATTCTGTAAATTTTTCTTGGGGAGGAGGCAAGAATACCCACACTCCTCCTTTTTTTTTTTACCACTGGCCCCTGAATGCCTTACCAATATTATGTTGACAGCAGACAAAGAATGCTATCACAGGTAACTTAAATTGCTCTGGGTAGGGTAATGAAACGGAAATGACATTAAATATAACAGTGTATAGCAATGTAATGTTGACACATTCATTTCAAGCATGACCTGCCTATACATTTATAGAGTAACATAAGCAAACTGAAAAGCAAGTTCTGTGTCACTGTCACTCTCACAGCCAGTCTGCAAGTGCAGTCACCTTGTACAAAGTTCAGCCAGAACAAATATATTGCCACTTGGCTGCAACACTTGGTAAAACTGACAACACTATCTATCAGAGAAGCAGCGTACATTTTCTGCACTTGAAGCACTGGAATACATTTAGAAAGGCTTTTCGGGTCTAATTATTTCAGAGAATGCTTAAATAGTCCCCCTTAAGTAATTCCTGGCCTTTTCATTTGATACAGCTTTTTTCCTTTACAGATACTCTCTAAAAATGTCTGTGGAAGCCTTATGTATACATATATGTGTGTATATGTATTTGTGTATATATATATAGATAGATATTTACTTTATAGCTTTCATGGAAATGGGACCTTTCCTTAACACCACTTACATTTTATTACACAGCTATCCTATGTACAAGGGAGCAATGAGGGGTGCCTTGCTACAGCACATCAGCTGTCCCTAATATCTCATTACCATGACACAAGAGGAAGCATAAATAAAGTTTCAAGTGCAAAACACATTAAAACAATGAAAAATTCATAAGTGAAGTATGAACCAAAAGGCACAGTTGGATACCACTTGAGAAGAACTTCGCTAAACAGACAGTGACGGAGCTACAACCAGACACCCGTAACTCCATGTCTGGACAACTGGTGGTCAAGTGCAATGAGACTGTAAGGCACACGCAGCCAATTGCTACAGAAACCTTTAAGTTGTCTATATTCCCCAAATACAAGTGGAACAATTCATAGTATCCAAAATATCACACTTCTGAATGTAACTGAGCACTATCTTTAATAGTTATGGAAATACTAGGAACACTTGAGCTTTTAGGTATTTTAGTTACAACATGTTTAAAATCTCAGAGAAAATCTGGAAACCAGTGAAGGACTCACAATACACTTTTAAAGAATTGCCTGATATTATTTGCATTAATTGAAACCATAATTTTGATTCTGAGAAAAATAAAAAAAACAGCTATTTATGTAAAATATATTTCCTGTAGTAATTATTCTATAGCTTATGAATTCAGATGAAATATGAAAATAACCATATGCTGCAACATTGAAAAAAAATTAATCTGAGCAGTAAGGCATTTCTTTTCCTATAGTAATAGTCTGAAATTGCTATGGTTGACATAGCTTCTAATAATGTAGTGAGCTTGTTTAACCTTATTTAAAAAAAGATATACTGGGAAAATCATCACACTATTTAAAATACCCAATGCAGTCAAAACTGGCATTTGAAGGCATTTTGAACTGCACTGAGAAAGTAAGCAATGCCATTTTAGATGCTGTATTTCCCGGAAGAGACTGTTTGTCCTCTTGCATTTGAATCTTTTTTCCTTAATGTTAATAGCTTTGCCCCCTGATGCTACCAAAAGGCCATCAAGATGACAGTGGAAAAGATAAGAAAAGTCACACTAACTGTGCATAGTGCCCTATCAAATAAGTAAAGCAACTTTACACCACATTCATTGCTTCTCCTCTCCACTGCCATTTCTTCCACTGCAAGCTTTCTGCTCAAAGAGAACTGGCCAAGCTTTTCCAAGCAGTAGTTCATGGTGAATCTTTCCCATCAGGCTTCATGCTATCACATTGCAAACCCATAGACCTAAAAGATCCTAGTTTTAGAAAGTCTCCAACTTCACAATAAAGGAGGTACCACAGTGTGACAATCTTGGCAGAGTACAGATGTCACAGAAGAGAACGGTTGCCTTGGCAGAAATGAATGCTTCATTCAATCCCTGCCCTTCCTCCATGCAAATAAAGCACTTTTTTCCCCTTTTTTTCTTCTTTTTTCTTTTATTTTTCCCATTCCCCTGCACATGGGAACAAAAGAACTGAAAGAAGGAAATCGCTTTGTCTCCATGGGGTACAGCACCTAGCTCCCTTCCTTTTAAAAAAAGTACAACAATCCAACAGAGAAGTAAAACGTCAATATTTATCTACAAACTGTGTTATAAAAAGCAATTAAGATTTCACCTTGGACCATAAAAATGGTCCATTAGAAAATGACCTTGAATTTCTTCCTTGACACTCTTTATGATCTTATTCCTACCTACACATATTTAGGCGTCTCAAGTTATACAAAAGAGAACATGCAATTTAATACACATTGTTTAAATTTAACTGTGACTGTATAGGCTGTTTCAAAGCCTCTACATTCTCTTGCAATTCCATCTTATGAGAAGAACCGATGTCAAACCAGTGCTGTAAGATGGGTGTTTTGTTTGGTTTTTTCTGTTGTTTTTTATTTTCTTTTCTCTGAGATTACCCTCTAACTGTAACATAGTAAGTCAAAGTAAATACAGAGGTAAATCTATAGAATGTACTTTTAACTCTGCATTTCCTATCTTCTGTTCTACTTCCATAGTTCTTTTCCGTAAGAATGATGCAACATTTAAACAGGCAAAACCAAAGGTCATTTTCTAACTTCTTTACCCAAGCAATACCACTGAAATTAATGAGAGATCAATGAATTGAAGACTGGGTGCAAGATTTGTATCTCCCACTAAATTGCTTGCTGCCTTCTTACAAGTCACATTGCGTGTATTCCTCCTTGAGATTTGTCTGCAGTAAAATTAAACATCAGTCAAAACGGATTTAATGGATTAATTTTTTAATAAATTACTTGCAAACTTCAGCAACATTGGTGCAAGACTTTCAGACTGAGCAGTTCAAAGGAACCCAAGGCAGGAAGGCAAGCACATTTCATTGAAAGTCATAAAATTTTAGCTGCAATAAGTGCATGTGTTTGCATATAATATTCTATTTATAGCAAGAAAGACTATCAAGAAATGTAGCATGTAGTATTTCTGACAGACCTTCACGGAAATACTTCATTCACTCAGATTGCCAGTAGCTATGAAAGCATTACCATTTTTTCCAAATGACAGCACCTCTTGTCTTGCAGCCCCTGATTCTGACTCGGGAACCATTATTGCATGGAATACGTTAGCAGAACATAGAGGGTCCTATCATTGTCATGACGGGTTGACAAAGCTTAAGGACACAAAGAAATTGATTGTTCTTGCAAAAGCAAATTATGAGATACCTCCAAAGCCAAAAGAGAAAGTGGCACGGAGATTCTAGAGAGAAAGTGGATTGGAAAATCGTGAATCTCCTCCTAGATTAGCTCAGAACCAGAGATGATCAACAGAGAAAAAAAAATCTCCGTCCTTTTAGACATGCCTTTCTTTTCAGAGTGGATTAATTAGTAAGGATTTACAGTCATTAAGACTTCAGGGCCCTTGAAACTCATGAATATGACATCACTCCAGTAAAATAAATTATTTACCTCGTCAGACATTCCAGGGTGGCAAAACCATTGAATCATACAGAACAGATCACTGCTCATCAAAAGGCCTACCCCTTTGTAATACCAATAAAAGAGAACAGGAAGGAGAGAAGAAACTGCTATAAGTATGATAAAAAGCTAAACGAGAACTGAGATGTTAAGAAAAATACAGAAGTGACTGAAAACATTAGATTTCCAAAAATACAAAAATTATATTAGAAATATTGCTGTAGTTTTTTTCATGAGATCTACTATATCTCACAAGCTAAATTCAAGCCACTGGAACTCTGAACAGCAATAGTAACATCAAAACAACTTACTTCTGTGTGTAACTTGAACTAAAAAGCAAAATAAACCTTTAAAATCCTATCTTAATAATTGGATTAGATTAAGACTATTTAGCATTATTATTGCTTAGTATCATTTAATATAGCTTTAAATCGTAACAGGATATAGTAAAAAAAAAAAAAAAAAATTTGGATACAAAAAAATTGTACCCCAGGCTGGCTGCACTCTTAATTAATGATGTGCTACTCTCAAAACATTCAGTAAATATGGTACTGTTTTTCACTTAAGTCAGCATTAATGCACAAAGCTGTACACTAACCATAAAATCTTTCTAAATGACTACCCACAATTGTGTCTCTTCACTATGTGTATCCTGCATTATTTTGAACAAAATAGAAGTAATTCATAACCTACATTTTCAGTAAATGCTTTAAATAATCAAAAATGCTTTAAATAATCAAAACGTGACAAGGGTTATACCATGCATGGTAACAGGGCCCTATTTAACTTTTATTCATCAGGGGATAAAAATCATGCTTATTTAAATATCGTTGATGTTAGGAGGTTCCTGTCACAGATTATTTTAATAACATGAAAAAGGGCATTTACTGCAATTATATCAATATCCCTTGTTGTTGTTGAGGTCTTTTTTCTAAGCTGAATACAAACTGTCATCTAAATTCACTGCAAAGGAGTAAAGCAACATAGTACCAGTGCCTTGCTGTGGAAACAGAAATTAATCCTCAAAGAGTTGTGTATTCCTAAGTCACTAAAATAAACCCATTTTTAGGTTTTATTAGTAGAGTTCACTGTAGCAAGGTTTACATGTATTTAAAAACCAGTTCAGAATCAGAACAAAAGTGACTTGTACAATCAGATTCTTATAGTGGTAGGAAGGGTAATGCACAACACCCTTCCATTTCTAAAATTTAGGATTAGAGCCAAAAATAAAGACTCAAGGAAGGTGAAAGTCTTAAAGTCTTTATCTTTGAATGTAAATACATTGCCTTTTTAATTACAGCACTACTTGAAAACACTTTGAGGATGCAAGTCAAGAGGAAAGGAATGGAGGAGAGGCAGATGAGAAAATACCCAATAATAAAAGCACTATTCTTCCAACACCTAAATTGAGGTATTTTTTTAATTGTAAAAAAAGCTGGGAAACATAAATGCTGCTACAGAAGCAGTTTCAGATTGACTTCTCGAATTTACTGCACAAGCTACACTTCCCTTTTCAAGAGCAGATTTATAAACATCATTACGTATGGATGAACTACATCTCTGGCTCATCTCTTCAACAGGATGTTGGGGGTTGAGGAGGTTTTCTTTTTGTGTGTGTATGTGTTCTTTTCTTCTCCTCTCAAAGGAATTTTTCCCCATGTTAAGGAACGATTGCTGGGTACTTCAGAAAAACAAAGGACCTAGCCAGCCACAAGGGAGGGGCCCAATTGTCCCTTTTTTTTGGTCTTGGTGGCGTCTTCTCAGGTGGGGGAGCAGAGAC